>PJEM01021544.1:0-11019 GCA_004023845.1 Helogale parvula | reverse complement strand
AAAAGGAGAGAAACTTTAAAATGTAAACCATCAGGTGTTGGTGGGACTTCCACTCTTAGAAGCTTACATCTGTGTTTCAACATTCTCCATTCAGAAACTGGGTCCCTGCAAGCTTGCCTCGGCGTGGCTGGATGAAGGAAAACTGCCAGGTCAAGGTATTGGGGCTTCATTTACCGTTGGGCAATGGTTACCAAAAGGTATCACCTAGTTGATGAAGCTCCAGGGCAAAGGCAAAGTGTCATTAGCATGATAGGTTTCCAGAAATCCTGTCCATCACTCACATTGTTTGTACAAGAAGACCAGCTCAAGGTGGCAGGACACCCCAATCTTGAGCCTGGCTCGGGCTGTGTTTGTGATCCTCTGAAGGTATCAGCACACAGCAAGAGAGATGCGCAGGGCAGGGGCTCTGTCATCCACTCACAGGCGGGGATGTGAGGCAGGAGGTAGCGGGGGAGGGTGCGCATGCGCCGGAGTGGACCTGCATTCCTGGAAGCTGCCTTCTGCACAAAGAAGGGGGAAGACTGGTGCGCAGGGACAGAAATACAGGAAGTCCAAAGCAATGGGTCCTTGCAGCTATTGATTTGTATCTAAAAGTATCCTTCTCCATCTAAGTTTTCCAGAACTTTGAGATCTGTTCATTGAGAAGGCCTTCCTCTGAGTCCAGTTTTCTGAGTTCCTTACTTGCCCTTGAAGGGGGATCAGGATCCTGCGGATGTCCAGTCCCCTTCTTTGCACACTCGGGTGCACTAACTGAACCAGAGAAGAGAAATAGAATCATGCCCAGGCCGGGTACTACTCACAGACAGAATTCTGGGTGATTCTTGGTCACCTTGAGACAGAGTGTAGGGTGGTGACAAGGCCCCTAGGCATCACAAAGACCCAGAGCTACTGCTCCCCTCAGAATTCAGCATCCTCTGCTTTCCAGATAGTGTTTAAAAGGAGAAAGTGTTAGATTTAGAGTCAGCCATACTGGTATCTTGTTTCAGTCCGCCCCTTTTATTTGTGTGACTTCAAACAGGTATGCCACCTTTCTTCTCAATTTTCTCATTTGGACACCAGGGACAATAATCCCCATCTCCAGAAATATTGTCAACACTACCTGGGCTGGGAACTCATCTAAGAAACCACAAATAAAATTTCATGATACTTAAGTGCTGATGCATAGGGGCACATGAACCCCAATGTTCACAGCGGCACTTTCTACAATAGCCAAAACATGGAAAGAGCCTAAATGTCCATCACCTGATGAGTGGATCAAGAAGATGTGGTTTATATATACAATGGAGTATTACATGGGAATGAGAAAGAGTGAAATCTGGCCCTTTGTAGGGAAGTGGATGGACCTCGAGGGTGTCATGCTAAGCGAAATAAGTTAGGTAGAGAAGGACATATATTATATGTTTGCACTCATAGGGCTAACAGGAGAACAGGAGAAACCTAATGGAGGACCAGGGGGAGGGGAAGGGGGAAAAAGAGTTGGGGAGAGAGAGGGACGCAAAACTTGAGAGACTATTGAATACTGAAAACGAACTGAAGATTGAAGGGAAAGGGGGGAGGGGAAAAGAGGTGGTGGTGATGAAGAAGGGCACTTGTGGGGAAGAGCACTGGGTGTTCTATGGAAACCAATTTGACTATTTAACTATTTAAAAAAATAAAAAATAAAAAATAAATAGAATAAAAAAATTTCATGCCTCAAGACCCTTACCCCCACCTACCTCTGAATGTGTCTGAGTTGAGTGTCTGCAGTAACTGGCCAAAAGCTCTTTTATATGGCCACTTCCTTTTCGGGAGAGGGAGGGGAGGTCGTGGCCTGGAATAGGGGGCAGAGGAGCAGAAAAACAAAGTTCAAAGGCCTAGAACTTAATAATGGTTTGGGTTGTGGCAGATCTGTAAGTTCTACTCGGGAACTACATGTTGGTCATATCACACCTTTGATATTCTCCGGAGTGTCTTTGATGTGAGCAGTACCTCCTGTAAGCTAGGAGGAACACTGTGTACCTGAGTCACAGCTCTGACCACCTAAGCAGACCCAAGTCTAGAGTCGTATCAGATGCATCTGTTTCTACCCGAAGGTGGGGAGTCAAGGGCAGTTTGTACATGTATTTGCCTTGGACTTGCTTTGTGCTAACAAGGTCCTACCCTTGTCTGTATTGATTCTCTTTTGCTAATTGAGGCATAACACCATCTCCCACCAAATGCCTTTGGGGTCATATGTGGATAAAAAGAGACTATATCAAAAGGACTTTGTGAAAGACGATGACCACCCAGGGGTGGGAGGATCTGCACAGCAAATATCAGAGAGGAGCATGGCCACCATAGCCATGTTTTGGAACTGATTAGACAAAAGAGAAAAATCAAGTGGGCAAGGGCCAGGGCTCCCAAGGTGTAGACCTCCTTCTTTCAAACTCTGTCTCCAAGAATATTCACTACACTGACTGTATATGGAGACATCCATATACAAGTGATCTTCCCTAGAATGTGTCGGGTGCATTGAGCAGTGGGATCTCAGGGAATTGGCTGAGGAAGGTGGACTGTATAGAGACCAAAGGCAGACTTTGGGGACCTGGGTGCAAATGCGTGGGAGCCAACCGAAGGGGACTTTGATGGGGACTGCAAATAGTGCCAAACCTAAAGTTCCTGAATTATGGATTCCCAAGGCCTTGCTTTCCATGGTAGGAAAACGATGTTCCATAAGGGAAATCACAGCTCCGCCCTGTGCCTGGCTCCGATGTCAGGGGCTCTTAGGAGTCTGTTTGAGGAGCACAGTCACCGAGAGTTCCAAGGAGCTCCCTCCGAGGATTCTTGCCCCTCTTAGTTCTCGATCATGCAGATGGGGATGCAAAAAAGCTGTGCAGAACTTAGGAAAACAGCAGGCTCTTGCTGTCACTATCTGTGTATTTTACACACACACATACACACACACACACATACATGCATATGGTGTATATACATACATATATATAAACACATACATTTTACACACATACATATAAACACCCTTAAGTACACACACACACACACACACACACACACACACACACACACATTATGGACATGGATCTATGTACAGATGCATGCACATTATTATGTATGTGTTATATGATTTTATGACCCGGCCCACAGGTCAGTCAATGCAGGTCCTGAGGGAGGGAGTGAGAATTGGGGGGCAGGGGGCACAGAGAATGGAGGCAAGACAAAGTCTCTGATCAAGCCTCAGTTTATTGAGAAAACACATTCATCTTATAAAGAGCAAAAAGCACAGGTCGGTTACTAAGAAACAGGGTCATGTGAAAAGGCTAGGGTAAAGGGAAAACAGAAGCTGCAGTTTCAGCACTGTGTATAGGAGCCGATAAGAAAGCCCAGCCAAGCTGTCTCTGGCCTTGAGCTGGGAGTGATAACACTGTCCTGCCCTGCAGGTGGTCGATCTTAGGTCAAGGCACACATGTCTTCCCCTGGCAGCTCTTCTGGCAGCTTTCCACAGGTCCTCCTTTTTTTTTTTTTATTTAAAAAAAACTTTTTTTAAAAAATGTGGTAGTATAGGCAAGAAAAGGACTGTGCGAGTCTTATGTTGGGGGCCTGCCATCCTTCTTACCCATCATGGGCATATTCAGAAGTCTATGCCTGAGTAGCCTGTCTTTGGTTGATAGGATGGGAAGGCCCCTCTTACCCATCATTGGCTAACCAGCCCGCGCCTCTTGCCATAATATAGCTCTTCATCGGCCTCCTGATTGGCCATATCGAGCTTGTCATAATGGACCTGGATAGGCTGCATTTTGATAGCATCTATTTGCTGCCTCAGAAATGCCATGACTTTATTAAACAAAACAGGGCCCAGAGATACCAGGATCAACAATCCCAGAACAGGTCCTAAGAGGGGCAGAATATAAGGCAGAAATCCGTGGAATCCAGTGAGAAAGGGGCTATCAGCAAGCTCCCTTCTTCTTTTCTCCAAGTCCTCTTGAAGGTTTTTGATCTTGTCTCTGACGACACCGGACTTATTCACATAGAAACAGCACCGCTCCTGTAAAGCCAAACAGATTCCTCCCTGCTCGGAGGTGAGTAAGCCAATGCCACGTCTGTTTTGTAGGACAACTTCTGCCAAGGAGTCCCCCTGATCTTGGATGTCTTGAATAGTATTGGAAAGAACTTGTACATCAGCAATTAGTTGACTAGAGAGCTTATTATACTGGGTCATGGATACACCCAATCCCGCAGATCCTGTAGTAATTGCTGTAGCCAGCCCTAGGCCGACCAGTAAGGGGACAATTTGAACCGCCCATTTACGTCGGCTGGATATGTAATCAAAACTGGGCACGGGGACAGGCTCATCTCCAGGAATGATACCGATATCCGGGAGAAGGAAGGCCAGGGTGCATAGTCCCATCCAATTGGCAGGGAGATAAGTATAAGCTCTATTATTGCCACATACAGAGACAGTGTTATTACTAGAGCAGATAGGGGATATATAGTTGTGAGTGATATTGCAATTAGCGAAAGAGGAGGCAAATCCTTGGTCTATCCCAAAACTGTCATTGTGGGGAGTCGAGTAGAGGAAAGTGACGTTATGGAATAATACAGGTTGCACCAGTAGTGGTGGGATAATTACACAGGAGGCATTGCTGAATGTAAGGTCATGTTGCTGAGGGAGGGCCACGGGCACAGGCACCCCCATTTTTAGGCACAACCGACAATTTTGTGCCAATGAAGGATTAGTAGTGTTTAGGATTTTATGGGCACTTTCCAGGATGGAAAAAAGCAGAAAAGTCTAAAGTAGAGTCTCGAGATCCAGGAAGTGCTATAGGGTGATAATTAAACTTAGGATTTAATTCCTCCATTAATTTCTGAACTCTATCTTGGGTTTTGGCCATCCTATATTGATCTTGCGGTCCTCCTCCGTCGGAGATACAAACGGGAGGGGACACATTCCAACAAACAGGTTTTCCCACAGTGCCAAGGCAGGAGGACTGCATCAACATGTTATTATCGCTCCCTTTAGCATGAGCGTTCCGACCTAGGATGGCCATGAAATATGTTTTATTATCATTTTTACTTATACATTGTTGGACAGAACTATAGCAACTACTGTGCATGGTATCATAAAAGGTGGTGCATGGGCAGAGCCCAGGACGACTGTCTGCAACAGGAATAATCTGTGGTTTGGACACACAGAAATATTTTGTACTACGATTTACTGGACCCTGAAGTTACAACCACTTGATAAGCTGTTTTTGACCCACAGTCTATGGTGGCTGGAAGAGGGTGTCAAAACACTCCATCAGGGCCTTGTACCCAACTTGGTATGGCATTTTCAGTTTCGCTGTGGCAATCGCAGGGATTCCCTGTCTGTTGTTGTAGCAGTCGCCTGGCCACAGAAGGGTCCCCGAAACTGCCAAGTGTATGTTTTACCAGATATTGGAAAGCTGCCATCCAGAGGAGGTACCACCATCTCCAAAACATGGTCCCTAAAAGAAAAGACAAAGATTTTTCTCAAGGAGATTTCTCCTCCCTGGAAGGCTGAGTGTTATGATTAATTTGCTTTACTAGTCTCTCCGGCAACCATCTGGCTGCATCTGCTTGTCGTGAGTAGATGCACACTGCTCCTCGTCCCCAGATCAAGACTGGGTCAGGACCATACCACTTATTATCCAAGGGGTCCCTCCAAAGCACGGTAGCAAAAGTTTTTTGCGTCTCATTGTGTCAGAAACGTTCATCAGCTGAACGTCCTTCTTTACCCAAGGTTAAAAAATTTAAAATGAAGAGTGAATGATGTAGAAGATTTCTGGGAGATCCCTTGATGGGGTACCATTCCCCCTTTTATATCTTTTCAAGGGTATTTTTTAAGGACAAATATGCCCGTTCCACTATACCTTGTCCTTGTGGGTTATAAGGGAATCCGGTGATGTGTTTAATGTGTAACTGTTGACAGAATTTAGCGAACACGGTTCCAGTGTATCCGGGTCCATTGTCAGTTTTTATTTGTTTTGGAACCCCTAACACTGATATAGCAGAAAGCATGTGTGCTACGATGTGCTTTCCTGCTTCTCCAGTTTGTAAGGTAGCATATAGGAAGCCGCTGTAGGTATCAACATTCACATGGACATACTTTAGATTTCCAAACTCTAAAATGTGTGTGATATCTATTTGCCAGATGGCATTGGTCACTAGTCCTCGAGGATTTACTCCCAAATGAGGAACAGGTAAATGCACAACACAAAAAGGGCACTGTTTTACTATCTGCCATGCCTGTAAATGAGTGACCTTAAATTGTAGCCTCAGAGCTTAGAGCCTAGATGATGAATTTTGTGACTCTCTTGGGCTTCATGCACAGGATATATAGTTAAACAAGTGATTTTAGTGTGAAAGTCAGCTAAAGCCTTTCCTTCAGAAAGGGGGCCAGGCAATTTAGAATGAGCTCTAATGTGTCCTATGTAAAAAGGCTCCTGGTGTTGTTGTACTTTAACTTGTAATTTTAAAAGTAAACCTGAAATTCCTGTCTGTAGACAGGTACTGTTGTAGTTTCAGTTGCTGGAAAGAGCCCAACCACATACTTAGAGTCTGAAACCTCTCTGGAGTTACTTGAAATAATCTAATAACAGCAAGTTTAGCTCTCTGTGCTAAAGTTTCCCTAGTTTGAAAAGAAATAATTTTAGGTTTAGATGAGTTTTTAATGAATAATTACAGAAGTCATGCCATTAGAGGACCCATCAGTAAATGCTAAAAGGGCATCCTCTAAAGGCTTAGTTTTTGTTTTTGTGAGGAAAATAAAAGAGTTTAATTTGCCAAATTGTAAAATAGGAGTCTTAGGTGTATTAAAGCTAAGATCACCCGTATATCCAATCATGGCAACCTGAAAATCAGTAAATTCCTGTATTAATTTGTCAATCTGAAATTTAGAATATGGAAGGACAATTTCTGCTGGCTCCTGAGCAAACAATTCTCTTCTTCTTTTTCTCCTCTTAATAATTATTTGTACTATTAAGGATGGATGATCAGTCAAAACTTTTTTAGGATTAGCTGATAAATAGAGCCATTTTAATATTCCTTCTTGCCATAGGCAAGCTGTGAGAGAATGTTTTGTTGGCAAAATTATTAAAGACCAAGGTTTATTGTAATTGATCCTTGTAAGCACGACCCCTTGTAAAGCCTCATTAACTTTAGATAAGGATTCCAAGGCCAAAGGAGTTAACTCTCGTTTGCAATTTGGATGGGAGTTTTTTTCGCAAGATCTCAAACAGAGGAATAAGATCTCTAGTAGACAGCTTTAAAAGAGGCTGAATCCAATTAATATCTCCCAATAGTTTTTGAAAATCATTTAAAGTACATAAGTGCTGTCTTCAATTGTAAAGGCTGTTAAGTTACAGTTTGATTTTTAATTATTGTTTATTCCAGTCAAAGCCTTGGTGAAATAACCAGTATTTCCAATGGTGTCTTACTATAAAATGAACAGATTCTTATTGAATTTGTGCAAACAATTGTAATTGCCACGAAGGAAAGAATACTCACTGTAAGTTTCTGAATTTCAGGTGGTTTAAGTAGAGAGAATAGGTAAATGCTCTAGATTACAAACAAATACTTTATGATCTTTCTGTATATCACAGATACCTCACGAGAAAGTTTCTTAATCTAGATAAGCAAACATTAAAGGAACAACAATGTTTTTAACAAGAGTTACAAAACCATAATTTTCCATGTTTTTAATTTTTGTTTAGCTTTAATGCAGTTTTTAGCTCTAGAAATTTTTATCCATTTTAGTATTAATCTAAATGATGTCAAATATTGACTTTGTCCCAAAGGTGCCTTTTACAGCTTTTCTTAAAAGAAACACGTTCTTGGGAAATTTATTAAAACCCTAGGAAGTTACAAAGCATATCCTAAATAGAATTACAAATTGTTATAAATCTGAAAACTCTATTTATTTAACCAAAGTGGCAATAAAAGATCTCATTTGCCTTTGGGATCCTTTAGCAAAACTTAACTCCTTTTTAACCTCAGAGAATTTTAACTAAGCAATCAAAGACCTGATAAAGATAGGACCTAAAGCTTTCGTCTTTTTAACAAAAGAGAAACTCTTTATTTACATAGTCTTAATAAGGGCAGACCAAGGGTCTGGAAAATCTTGTCTTTCGAAAGAGAGAAAAGCAGAATTTTAACCCTATACTAATATACCTTTAATATTTCATTAATCTCAACCTCATACATAAAATTCTTTTTGAATGATTTCCTTTCACGAACCTTCTACAACTTTCCTTTCCCTTACACTTTGTCCCAAAGCCTTTTCTTTTTAAGCAACCAATCTCATTTAGACAAAATTATTTTCTTTTACCCTTAACAAAAATGCACTTTTATTTCTTATAGCTTTTTTACCCATCCCCAATTTCCTGCATATAAGGTTGCTTTTGTCATTTCCCCATCAGTATGAACCTTAGTTTCCAAGTGAGAACCTAGTAACTAACCAGAGTTTTTATTAGATGGTAAATTTATGAACCAATAAAGTGCAGAGCAGATTTTTAACAGTTGTAAATATCCCCAGTTGTTTTGCCACAAATCAAAAGCCCAAGCATCTACAGATCTCATCCTGTAGTAATATATCAATCACTAGTTGTGGCTTGTGCTTTAATTTTTATCTTGTTAGACAGCTAATGAGTTTAATCTCAATTTAATATCAAGTAAAACCTTAACGTATTAAGTTACTAAGAACCTTTAAAACTATTTTAACAATTACTCAGGAAAACAGACCAAATTAATCAACCTTTTAACATACACTTGTTAAAAATTGGAGTAGAGATCATAAGAACCTATTTGACTTTTAGCAGATTCAGATAGAACATATGTTTCTGTTTTTATCTCAAACCGACAAAGTTAAACTTAAACACTGAATAAGTTTTGCTTGAGCCCAGGTAAGACACTTTGTTAACTATAGTTGATTTTAACCTCGAAATTTGGTGCAAAAACTGATTTGTGTGGTCTTTTGCTTCTTATCACCTAAGGCAGAGGGAGAAGCTGGTGTTATGTAAATTGGCCTCTCCCCACCAAGCAGATGGCAATGCAAAGAAGGAGAATACCCAGTTTAAAATTTTGTCAGCTCTGACAGGGGAGCAGGTTCAAGGCTTTTTGTTTTATTTTGTTTTGTTTAACCAGTAGAATTAGGCAATCCATTTCAGTCCATAGAAGAGAAAGAAGCTTTCCTGGAACTAAATGAGTCCGGCAGCTGCTAGGAAATATTCTTTCAGGTCTCTGTCCTGAGGTAGACCAACAATATTTGGTTCCAATTATAGCCATCAACCTGGGAAATGAATGAGGGAGAAGCCCTCACTTCCACAAGGCAAAGGAACATAGATTTACTAAAGGGCCGACTGACGTCTTAGTTCGGTCCCAAGGTGGGAAGTAATGCTGCGTGCAGCTTTCCACTCCATATCCCAGACAAAAAGCACATGTGCACTTAAAATTTAGATAATGAACTAGCTTATCTCTGGAGGTTTAGACAGGTGACTCTTACAGATTACTGGCGCCATTTTCAGGGTGAAAGAAAATCTATATAGAGTCCTTTTTCTTTAGACTCTATGTGGCTCAAAGCTTTTCAAGTTCTGACCTAGCCATCATTCTAACTCTGCCTATCTCTACAGGGAGGGTTTGCAGCAACCTGAAACAAATAAAACAGACTTTGTATTGCCCATCCCTTATTTTTTTATCCCTTATTTATTATAATACGGTGACGCAAAGACAAACAAAGGGTAGGGTGCCCCCTCTAATGAGGAGACCAATACATTCACTCACACACACACAAACACACAGAGGGTATACCATTTCCTCCCACAAAGGTTTTACAAACAAGACCAAGACATTGGAAAAGCAGTTAATCGGGCAATCTCTTTACTTTACTCACTTTATTATTATCTATAGTTGCTTTTTCTTAACCTTTACTCCCCGTGCCTTGAGGGTCTCTATTAGACCATTTACTTATTTCCTGCCCCAGAGTTCTAATCACTCACCCGAATCTTGTATTACGCAGCAGGCTCCCGTGCAGTCGACTCCTTATAACTTATTTTAAACTTCAGTAGCTACTTTTTTCTATTCTTTTTTCACTTTGATTGGCTTCTTCACTGGATCCCCCGTACTCAAGGTCATGTACGTTGTGCGCCACTTGACCCGGCCCGCAGGTCAGTCAACGCAGGTCCTGAGGGAGGGAGTGAGAATTGGGGGGCAGGGGGCACAGAGAATGGAGGCAAGACAAAGTCTCTGATCAAGCCTCAGTTAATTGAGAAAACACAAGCATCTTATAAAGAGCAGAAAGCGCAGGTTACTAAGAAACAGGGTCACATGAAAAGGCTAGGATAAAGAAAAAAAAACAGAAGCTGCAGTTTTAGCACAGCGTCTGAGGAGCCGATAAGAAAGACCAGCCAAGCTGTCTCCAGCCTTGAGCTGGGAGTGATAACACTGTCCTGCTCTGCAGGTGGCCGATCATAGTTCAAGGCACACATCTCTTCCCCTGGCAGCTCTTTTGGCAGCTCTCCTCACTACCTAAGGAAGGAGTACTTTGCATATGTTCCAGTTACCTACCTATTTCAGTGAATGAAATTTCCTGAAACATGTTCTATTTCTCACCATTTTGGGAGGGAATCAGCCTGGTGGTGTCTTCATCTGATTGCAGTCAGATGTCTGCTGGGGCCACAGTCACCCGAAGCTCTGCTGGGTGGAAGCTCGTTCATGCGGCTCAGACATGATGCTGGCTCTCAGGCAGAGCTCCTCTGGGGCTGTTGACTGGAACACATGCGTGGGCCACGCAGCATGGTTGTCTCAGAGTAGCCGGACCTCTTACGTGACAGCTGCTTCACACACACCCCCAGCGAGCATCCAGAAAGGATGGGCGCACTTTTCCTCACCTAACTTTGGAAGTCACACAGCATCATCTGGCTTTATTCTACTGGTCAAAGCAGTCCCAGCATTTGCCTGGACTCAAGGGAGGGGACATGCACTCTCCCTCTAGACTGAAGTATGTGAAAGGTTTGTGGGTCCCTGCTT
>PJEM01021543.1:0-11021 GCA_004023845.1 Helogale parvula | reverse complement strand
CATGTGTACTTGAGAAGAATGTGTATTCTGCTGTTTTAGGATGAAAGGTTCTAAATATATCTGTCGAGTCTGTCTAGTACAGCGTATCATTCAGGGTTATTGTTTTTGACCATAGGGAGGGGAAGGGGGAACGAGAGTTGGGGAGAGAGAGGGACACAAATCATGAGAGACTATTGAATACTGAAAACAAACCGAGGGCTGAAGGTGGAAGGGGGGGAAGGGGATAATGGTCATGGGGGGCCCTTATGGGGAGAAGCACTGGGTGTTATATGGAAACCAATTTGACAATAAACTATTAAAAAATAAAAAATAAAATAAATAAATTGATTTTCTGTCTATATGATGGGTCCAATGCTATAAGTGGTGTATTAAAGTCTCCTACAATTACCACATTCTTACTAATAAGATTCTTTATGTTTGTGATTAGTTGTTTTATATATTTGGGTGCTACCAAATTTGATGCTAAAACATTCATAATTGTTATCTCTTCTTTTTTTATTTTTAAGTGTTTATTTTTGAGAAAGAGAGAGACAGAGTTTGAGTGGGTGATGGAAAAAGAGAGGGAGACACAGAATCTGAAGCAGCCTCCAGGCTCTGATGTGTCATCACAGAATACCCTTGGTACATGAGATCATGACCTGAGCCAAAGGTGGCTTCCTAACTGACTGAACCACCTAGGCACCTTTATAATTGTTAGCTCTTCCTGATGGATAGAACCAACTATTTTTACATAATGCCCTTCTTCATCTCTTGTTACAGCCTCTAGTTTAAAATCTAGTTTGTCTGATATAAATAAGGCTACTATAGCTTTAGATTGACTTCCAGTATCATGATAGATGGTTCTCCATCCCCTCATTTTCAATCTGAAGGTGTCCTCAGATCTAAAATGGGTTTCTTGTAAACAGCAAATAGATGGATCTTGTTTTTTTCTTTAATCCATTATAATACCCTATGTCTTTTGATTGGAGCATTTATTCCATTTCCATGCAGTGTTATTATTGAAAGATATGGATTTAGAGTCATTGTGTTATCTGTGAGTTTCAGGCTTGTAATGATGTCTCTGGTCCTTTATGGTCTTTGCACCATTCCACTCACAGTCTTCCCCTTAGTATCCCTTGTAGGGCTGGTTTAGTGGTGATAAATTCCTTCCGTTTTTGTTTGTTTGGGAAAATCTTTATCTCTCTATTCTGAATGGCAAGCTTGTTGGATAAAGGATTCTTGGTTGCATATTTTTACTATTCATCACACTGAAAATTTCCTTCCACTCCTCTCTGGCTTGCTAAGTTTCAGTAGATAGGTCTGCTACCACCCTTATATGTCTCCCTTTATCTTTTTGTATTTTACCTTTTGCACTATGATATTTCATGCAGAAGATTGAATCCAGTTATATCTGAAGGGAGTTCTCTGTGCCTCCTGGATTTCAATGTCTGTTTCCTTCCCCAGATTGAGGAAGTTCTCAGCTATGATTTGTTCAAGCACACCATTGGCTCCTTTCTCTCTTCTCCTTTTTCTCCTTTTTTTTCTCTTTCTCCTTCTCCTTCTCCTTCTCCTTCTTCTTCCTCTTCCTCTGCCGCCGCCGCCACCGCCACCTTTTCCTCCTCCTCCTCCTCCTCCTCTTCTTCGTCTTCTTCTTGAACTCCTATTATATGAATATTGTTCTGTTTCATTGAATCACTTAGATCTCTAATTCTTCCCTCGTGTCCAGAATTATTTTTATGTCTCTTTTTCTCAGCCTCCCCCCACCATTATTTTATCTTCTATTTCACTTAATTTACCCTCTGCTTCTTCAATCCTCACTGTAATAGTCTTTAGTTTATTTTGCATCTCATTTACTTCATATTTTAATTCATCTTGACTACTTTTTAGTTTCTTGGTCTCTGCAATAATATGTTCTCTGCTCTTCTATGCTTTTTTCAAGCCCAGGATTGTTTTCAAGTCTCCTTTTCTTTCCCTGAAAACCCACCTTGTTGGTGATGGGGAGAAAAATGGCAACACTCCAGTCTCTCCTCCACGGACCAGGTGTTCCTAATCGCTCTCTTACAGCCATCCTCACTGTGCCATGGGAGCAAATGAGGTGGTTTGTTCTGCTTTGCTGACTCTTGTGCCTCTTTTACACGTGGTTGGAATTTAAACTCTGGTGTTAAGATTCCTGCTCAATGCATCCAGTTTCTGGAGAAGAGCTGCCCCACTGCCTCATTATGCTGCACCCATGGTTTGTCCTGCTCAGCCAACTCACATGCCACCCTGGCACTCAGCTGGGACTTAAACCCCTATGTCTTTAAAGTTCCCACTCTGTGTGTCCCAGTTTCAGGAAAGTGGCACTCTTTTCAGGAGCTACATATTTTCTTCTCACAACACTCCAGAGAGAGAATTCCTTTCTCCCACTGTAGACTGTGCCTCTTAACTAGTTACTGAGCCTGGCACTGTCTCTCCTCCTACGCAGGTGCGTGAACAGGGCAGCCAGCCCCAATCTAGAGGAAGCCCAGAAATTAGAGATTGGATCTTTCTCCACATTGGTCTGTGGTTTTTCTCTTTCTAGATACAATCCCAGGCTTCCCCCTACTACTCTGCCTTGTTGGCCTCCTTTCCCACTTCCTTTTTAAATAAAAGCAGTTTTAAAGGCTATTTGCATGTTCCACAATGGATTGACCTTGTGGGTTATAAGGAATTCCAGTCAGATGACAGATATTCCATTGTTGTATGAAGGACCGTAGCTATTGTGAGGTGTAAGCTGGGGAATGATCAGTTTTTATTTTTTCTGGTACCTCATTAATGTAAAACATGTGAGTAAGTGAGATATAACATATTAAGTGCATCCTCCTCTTTGGGCAGAGGCCCATATGTATCCAGAACAGGTGTCTACAGACCCATGTACCATTGGGATTTACCAAAAGATGATACACTTGTAACTACCATTTGCCATAACTGATAGGTTTTGAGGCCTCAAGGATTAACTACATTGGGCTGATTAGGAGGGAAAAATTGTTGGCCTTCTAGGCAGGAACAAATGACATTTTTTGACTGAGAGAGAGGAATAGAAATTTGTTTGGATAGAGAGCACGTGCTTTTGTGGGAAATGATTGAGAAGTGATGTTGGACATGAAAAGTGATTCTATTAATAAGGAGTCAATTAGGTCATTTCCTTATGTAAGGGGCTCAGGTAAATGAGAATGACTTTGAATATGAAACATTAAAATGACACGATGAAATATTCATAAAATTGCTTGGGCTTCTAGATACATATTGAGCAAAGTTAGATCAAGATTAGTATTGAGAGTGGCACAGGGAAGGTTATTAAATCATTGAGCAACATATTGGAAATTGGTAATCAAATTAATTGATTGTTTCAAAAATGTTCTGAAAACTAATATAGCAGTAGTTAGTTATGCCCTTTGTGTAGAAGTAAGGGAAGCAGTGAAGGCGTGTTTCCAGGTTTTGTTTTCTGCTCATGTATTGACACCTTGGGAGAGGTTTTTCGAGCCATCGATAAAAACAGTAAGAGCATTGGGAATTGGTTGTTTTGATGTCAGGGATTTAGCAGAGAAATGAAGAAATCACACACCCTTGAGGCTGTCTTCTTAGTGGACTCTGTCTCTTTTCCTCCCAGACTTTTGCAGTTTAGAGTTCTTTGTTTTCAGCCCTTCTTCATTTGAGAGATGCAGGTGGGAAGTACAAAACTCCCTATTTCTCCGTCATCTTGCCCAGACCCCCTCCTTTCTAGCTTCTTTAGGTGTAAAGTGGTTGTGTGTTTGAGATTTTATTTTTATTATGTTAGGCCTATACCACTATATACTTCCATCTTAAATCTGCTTTTGCTGCATCCCAAAGGATTTGAACTATCATGCTTACATTTTCACTTGCTTCCATGTATTTTTTAAACTTTATTTAATTTCTTGGTTAACTCCTTCATTCTGTAGTACGATGGTCTTTGACTCCGTCTATTAGTGATGTTTCCAAATTTTTCTTATGCTTGTGTCCATGTTTCATAGCATTCTGATCTGAAAATATGCATGGTATAATGTCAATATTTTTGTACCCATAGTGGGCTGATCTTTTGACTCATTATGTGACCAATCTGATTATGTTCCATGTGCATTCGGTTGGAATGGATTATGCTGCTTAAGATGGAATTTTTAAAAATATGGCTATTAAGTCCATCAGAGAAGACCAGTGTGTTATTCAAAGTCATTGTTTCTGTGTTGATTTTCTGTTTACATGATCTGTCTATTGCTGTAACTGGGGTGTGAAAGTCCCCTCCTTCTAATGTATTATTATAAATGAGTTTTTATGTTATTCTTTGATTTACATATTTCAGCACATCCAATTTAGGGTCATAAGTTTTTACACTTGTTAGTGCTTATTGTTGGATACACCCATTTATGATACTATAATGCCCTTCTTCATCTGTTTTACAGTCTTTGTCTATTAAATCTAGCTTGTCTTATATGAGTATGGTACCACAGCTACACACCTCATTTTCATTCGACAAGTGACTTTAGGTATCAGATGAGTCTTTTGTAGGGAGTGTATTATACATGAGTCATGTTTTTAAAAAATCCATTCTGATGACTTCTGTCTTTTGATTGGAGTTTTTAAATCATTTACATTCACAGTGATTACTGATAAATATGATATTAGCACAACTGTGTTATCACAATGTTTTTGTAAAGCCACTTTTTTCTGGAGACGTTCTCTCTTCCTTTCTAGAGTGTGTTGCTTTTGGTCTTTCTTTCCCACTCAAAGAGTTCCCTTTATATATCTTGCAGGGAACTTTTAGGGGTCAAAGACTCCTTTAGAATTTCTTTGTCTGGGAAACTCTTCATCTCTCCTTCTTCTCAATGACAAACTTCCTGGATAAAACATTCTTGCCTGCCTCTTTTTTTCCCCATTCAGCACACAGAATATATCATGACACTACCTTCTGCCTTGTTAAGTTTCTGGGGAGGGAACTAACCTTATTTGCCTTCTCTTCTTATTTAAAGACTTCTTTTCTCTTGCTGCTTTTAGGATTTTTCCTTTTTCTTTATATTATGCCAATTGTCTATGACTTATCTTAGTAATGGCTTATTTTTTTTTAATTTTTGGATAGAAGTTCTCCACACCTCCTGTATTTGGATATTCATTTCCTTCTCAAGGTTAGGGAAGTTTTCAGCAATAATTTGCACAAATAAACCTTCTGTCCCTTTTCCCCTCTCTTCCTTTGTGACTCCTATGAAAGGGATGTTATTACACTTTATGAAGTCACTGAGTTCTCTAAGTCTACATTCAGAATTTAATAGGTTTGTTTACCCTCTCTTAACTTTCCATAACTTAATCTTCTATATCACTTAGTCATTCTTCTGCTGCTTCTACCCATTATTACATTGCATCCCTTTGATAACATTTTTAAATTTCATCGTGATCAGTTTTTATGCCTTTTATCTCTGTAGTATGGGTAACCTTGATGTCTTTTATGCTTTTCTCAAGTCCAGACATTATCTTTTATTTCGTTGTTTTAGGTTCTGTTTCAGGCATATTTGTTATACCATCCCTGGCTATGATCTTTTCTTGTTCTCTCTTTGAGAACGAATTCCTCCATCTTGTCATATTGTCTGAGTCTCTTCTTCTGTGTTTTAGAAAAGCCTGTTATGTTTTCTGCTCCTGAGAATAATGGGTATATTAAGAAGAGTTCATATACTGTCCAGAGACTGGCACTTCAGCGAAGGGTTTATGGTGAGTGCAGCGTGCACTGTGTTCTTGTGCTTTGGCTGCTCTATCCTTCAGGTCAGTCCTCTGCAGGGTTTCTACTTCCTTAAAGCGAAGAGTGTTAAGACCTTGTGCAGTGTATGGTGATGTTTAACGTGGTGTGTTTTGGTCTGTTTGATAAAAGAAGTTAGATCCTATTTCCCCTAGAGTTGAGGCTTTGTTGTTCTCTAGGGTCAATGAAAGTGGTACCTGTGGAGGTTGCACTTGTCATCTGGAAGACGGGCCTGATACAGCTTTGGTTCCCAGCACTCATTCCTTAGTAATGAAGCACTTCGAAAGTGCAAGGGGGTGGGACTTGGTGTAAGTGCCTCAAGCCTATACTGGGGGTTGTTGTGCTTCTCACTAAAGTCTGTCTATGCTAAGGTTGGGGTGGGGGAAATAATGGCATCCTCCCACAATCATATCCGTGGAGTGGGAGTTCCCACCACCTCTGTTCAGGAAGTCCTCACAGAGCCCTGAATAATCTTCCTTGGTATGTACCAGTCTTACATCAGTATGCTGCCTTCACACTATTTGAGTCCAAGTCATCTTCCCATCTTGTGGGACAGTGTGCTTGTGGTTTATTTGTGTGGTGTACCAGCTGGGTTTCATAACTCTAAATTGTAGGGACTCGGTGTGGTGCCACAGAGCTGATCCTGGTGGGGAGGGTCTTGCTGTGCTATGGCTGGTGCTGATTTGTCCCGGAATGCCAGTTGTATGAATTCTTTGGGGTTTGGAGTTTACGGTGAAGACAGCAAGAAGCCAGGATCCAGATTAGTTGCCCTCGGCAGAAACTCCTATGCTAATAAACAGGGTAGTGCAATAACTCCTGCCAGCTCTCTTGTTCCATGAGCGGCAGTGCCACCTCTCCCAAATGCACTTGAGGAAAGGGAATTGTCTCTCCACATGCGACCCAACCCATGAGATCCTCAGACCACAGTGCCCCCTATGGGCCTCTGCCCTCCTTCTCAACAGGAGCACTACTATGCCCACCAGGCTCCTCCTGGCGATGGCATGGACGTGTAAATCTCCAGTCTTTGAGCTCCACGTTTACAGGACATTGACATGTCATGATTAACTTTATGTGTCATCTTGACTGCGTCATGGGTATCCGGATTAATCATTGTTTCTGGAGATGCCTTTGATGTGTTTTGAAAAGAGATTGGCATTTCCATCCATGGTTTCTGTCTGCAGAGGCATCACCCACTTCCTTAAGGTTCTGAGTAGAATCCAATGCAGAAGGAGGAAGAATTCCCTCATTTTTACTTCCCATATGCATGTTTGAACTGGAACATCAGTCCCTTCTGCCCTTGTTCTGAGAGTTACATCATCAGGTCCCCAAGTTCTGAGTCTAGACATTAGTTCAAAATGAAATGAGAATTACACCACTGGTTTTCCTAAGCCTTCAGCTTTTGATAGTAGATCATGGGACTTCTCAACCTCTTTAATCATGTAAACAATGTGCTTTAGGTTTTGTTTTTCGTGAGATGATTTATCTCTTGCTTAGAGTAACTGAATAAAGCTGTAAATCATTTAAAGTCCTGAGTAACAAATTGCCATGAAGGAAGTGTCCTTTTGTATGTTTGGGACAAGAACTGGGTGAGGATATGAGGAGCTATGGGATCTTGTGGTCCTAGCTTCACAGTCAGTGCATGGGGGAACTCCTATAAAGATTTAGCTGATGTGCATCAGGATATCTGTGATTCAGTCATATTTAGGGACAGGAGTAAGCAAGGGAAAACAACCGTGTCTCTTGTGCATGTTAGTGTAGTTTTCCTATGATAACAAAGATTCTAATTCAGAGAGTGAATAGATAAGCACAGAATCATGTGTTCATCTGGGCTTTTTTTGGGGAAATGTGTGTGTGAGAAGGAAGCCCCGGACCCCGAAAGGGAACCTGCCTGTAGCCTCCATCTGCACCTGCTCCTGGGGATGTAAACCAGAATTGTGCAAAGTGTGCACACTCTGGTGGTGCCAATCCCCTTCTACAGGGACGTTTGCGTCTGGGCTCACACAGGTGTCCCCTCACTGTGTCTCTCACAGAGAAATACATGGCCGTGTCATCGACTCTCAGGCTGTCCATCTGCAGAGAGAGCGTGTTCTTGGTGTTGTCACTGGAAATGGTGAATCAGCCCTTCACTGAGTCTGCATAGATTGTAATACTTCCACTACTCTCAATACTTGAGACAGACTGTAACCCCTTCTCGGGAGCCTGGTGGACCCAGGCCATGCCACATCCACTGAATTCGAATCCAGAGGCTTCACAGGAGAGTCTCAGGGAGCCTCCAGACTTTGCCAGGCCTCCCTCAGACTCCACGAGCTGCACTTCACACTGGACACCTGCAGATACAAGACATCCTGATCAGAAAACTGTCACACATCTACTTTTTTTCTCACTCATATCCACTCACATACTCAGTGTCTCGCATTCACCATGAATTACCTTTTAAAATAGCAACAAGGAAAACCCAGCCAAGCACAAACTCCATGGTGAGATGTCTGTGTTCTCTCCTGTTCACTAAATTGAACACCTGGGACTCCGAGGCTGGGGCTCCTCTCCCAGCTGCAAGGTCCTGGCTGGGCTGGTTTAATCAGCACAGAAAGGGCCCTATTTGCATATCCTTTGACTGTATATCAAACTCTAGACTTAGATTTGATTTCTAAAATGTGAGCAACAGGGTTAGGAAGGCACTACTAGGTAAGTTTGTGTATGTGGTGCTGTGACTATATGAATTCTAATCTGGGAACACAGTTATATTTGCAGGCACATGTGTGTTTTTACTTGCCTCCATCAACATAGGTCATTTTCACAATACAAATATTTTACATACTTTTTGATGTTTAGTCCAGAATACTTTATTTTGTGCCATTTTAAGCTTATACTTCTATTATTTCTTTTGCATATATTCTCATCCTGGTGTGTGGAATCACAGCACTTTCTTGTTGTTGTTCATTTTGTATCCCGCACTTTTCCTCATTTAAAAAAAAATTGGTTCTAATATTTTTGTGGTGTCTCTAGTGTTTCGTTATGTTTAAGATCATGCCATTTGCAAACAGGCAATTTTTCTTCCTTCTTACTGATTTAAATGTCTCTCATTGCTTTTTATTTCCTAATTTTTCTGGGTACATCTTCCAGTTGTAGGGGCAGAAATCATTTTCCTTCTTTACTCCTGAATATGTACTGGTCTAAGGATACAGTTGACATAAGACAGAGCTACAGAAGAGAAAAAATTTCATTTTGCAAGTGCATGAGCTTCCTAATAATATGATACCCAGAGAATGAACAAAGCAGGTGGCACTTGTGACTTTCAGAAAACAAAACATTGGATTTGTAAGGAGTTAAATCCAAGGTGTGTTTTTGGAGTATTAAATTGGTCACCAAGTAACTAGGTTTGTTTGCACGGCCTTCTTGTCCCTAAGTTCCTTATTCCTGTGCTAAGGATGGTTCTCCCCTCCTGGTACCGGGAAGGAAAATTACCCAAGAGAGATTTATTTCCTGCTGTCAGGGGACAAAGGAGGGTCCTAGTGTCCTTGGACTGATTATTTCTCAAGTAACTTACATTCAAATAAACAACGTCACAAGATGGCATCGTTTGGGGTGGCATATTTATTCTTCACATTGTCATGTTGAATATTTATGTTAGGGTGATCATCATTGCCTGGCTCCTGATGTGACAGCAAAGACTTTAGTATTTAACTGTTCAATATGATGTTGGGTGTTGGCTTTTTATAATGATCACAACCATGTGAAGGTAATTTCTTTCTGTTCCTTTTTAATTGAATTATTTTTAAATGATGAACATGTGTTGAATTTTGTCTAATGTTTTTATGAGTTTATTAGGGATGAGTTAGATTCACTCATTCTCTCTATTAATGTTGGGCATCACATTTATACTTTTGTGTATGTCGAAGGATTTTTGCATGCCAGGGACGAATCATGCTAGATTATCATGTATGATCCTTGCAATGTGCTGCTGGATTCAGTTTGCTCGGATTTTATCAAGCAATTTTGTATGTATGTTAATCTGAGATATTGGCCTATAGTTTCCCTTCTTGTGGTGTCTTTCTTTGGCTTTGGTGTGAAAGTAATGCTGTTCTCATAACATGCATTTGGGAATATCATTTTACATCAGTGTCTTGTAATAGTTTGGGAAATATTGGTGTTAATCTTTCTTTAAATATTTGGTAGAATTTTTAATAAAGCCATGTAATTCTAGGCTGGTATTTTTTTTTAGCATGTAGGTTTTAGATTCAGGAGATCTTATTATGTTTTTGTTTTTTTGAATTTTTTCATGAAACAGTCTTGATGGATTACATAATTCTAATTCTAGAAAATGTGTAATTTGTTCTTGGTGACCTAAATATTGCCCTATAAATATCTAAGTTTTACTTTTATGATCCTTTTCATGTCTTTAGTTCAGTTATGTCTCCTCTTTCAGTTCTGATTGCATTTGTTTGAGTCTTTTTTATTTCCCTAGGCTACCTATGTTTTAAAAATTTCACTTGTCTTTTCCAAATACAAATTTTGATGTAATTGATTTGTTTTGTGTATTTGTAATAGTCACTTTTTGTCTCTGCTTTATCATTCATTGTTAATTTTATGTTTCTCTTTTTATGTCAATAAAAATACCAATGATTTTTTTTAATTCTCAAAAATACACTAATTAATATGGAAACACCCTACACACGGAATTAAAAAAAACAGTCATGTTGAGGAGCAAACATGGAGACATCACACTTATTTCTTTCTCTTTTTTTTTTTTTTTTGGTTTTCTTTTTTGTTAGTTTATTACCAAGTTGGTTTCCTTATAACACCCAGTGCTCTTCCCCACAAGTGCCCCTCTCCATAACTATCATCCCTCTTCCCATTCCCCCTCCCACTTCAGCCCTCAGTTTCTTTTCAGTATTCCACAGTCTCTCATGACTTGCCTCATTCCCTCTCCCTAACTCTCCTCTCCTTTCCCCTTCCCAAGGTCCCCTGTTAGGTTTTTCCTATTACACCTGTGAATGAAAACATATGGTATCTGTCCTTCTCTGCCTGACTTATTCGCTTAGCATGACACCCTCGAGGTCCATCTATTTTGCTACAAATGGCCAGATTTCACTCTTTCTCATTGCCACATAGTATTCCATTGTGTGTGTGTGCGTGCGTGCGTGCGTGTGTGTGTGTGTGTGTGTGTGTGTGTGTGTATACCACATCTTCTTGATCCATTCATTAGGTCATGGACATTTAGGCTCCTTCCATGATTAGGCTATTGTAGAAAGTGACACTATGAACATTGGGATACATGTGCTCC
>PJEM01021542.1:0-11023 GCA_004023845.1 Helogale parvula | reverse complement strand
AGACTATAGATGCTGGCGAGGGTGTGGAGAGACGGGCACCCTCCTACACTGTTGGTGGGAATGTAAACTGGTGCAGCTGCTCTGGAAAACAGTGTGGAGGTTCCTCAAAAAACTATCCATAGAACTCCCTTATGACCCAGCAATAGCCCTGCTAGG
Organism: Helogale parvula; assembly: GCA_004023845.1. NCBI lineage: Eukaryota > Metazoa > Chordata > Mammalia > Carnivora > Herpestidae > Helogale > Helogale parvula. Next base: position 10,867 of record PJEM01021542.1, on the reverse strand, counting down.
GATTTACCCAAGGGATACAGAAGTGCTGATGCATAGGAGCACATGTACCCCAGTGTTCATAGCAGCACTGTCAACAATAGCCAAATCATGGAAAGAGCCTAAATGTTCATCACCTGATGAGTGGATCAAGAAGATGTGGTTTATCTATACAATGGAGTATTACATGGCAATGAGAAAGAATGAAATCTGGCCATTTGTAGGAAAGTGGATGGACCTCGAGGGTGTCATGCTAAGCGAAATAGGTCAGGCGGAGAAGGACAGATACCATATGTTTGCACTCATAGGTCTAACAGGAGAACAGGAGAAACCTAATGGAGGACCAGGGGGAGGGGAAGAGGGAAAGAGAGTCGGAGAGAGAGAGGGACACAAAACTTAAGAGACTGTTGGATACCGTAAACTGAGGGTTGAAGGGGGAGGAGGGAAAAGAGGTGGTGGTGATGGAGGAGGGCACTTGTGGCGAAGAGCACTGGGTGTTGTATGGAAACTAATTTGACTATAAACTACTTACAAAAAAAAAAGAAAAAAAAAGAATATCATTCCTTTGGTCAAATTCATTCCTATCATTCCTATCAGGTGCAAATGAATCCAGCACTAATAATTTGGAGCTACATGTAAGAGAGAAAAAAACTATAGATGTTATTTCCTGTTTAGTTATAATAAAACACCTTGATAAGACAAGAATACATAATATATATGCTGTACATAGTGAAGAATATCTAAATATTTGACAAACATACCATTCTTGGAATATACTTAGATTATCTATTTGAACCACTTTTCTCCTTGCATACAGTAGAATGTTAAAGAGGAAGGTCTCTAGGGTTCTAAAACACTTAACATTATTCTTTTAGTATACTAACTGTGTGACCAGAGAAGTTGGGCTTTGAGGGGCATAGCAGTGACCAAGAAAAGACTTGTTCTTGAAATCTCTTTTGCTTATAGTATCTGATATCAGGATTCTCCTCAAGTATTGTCTGAGAGAAGGAATGGGGGGCAAAGTAACTCAACCTCTAACCAGACCAATTTTTTTTCTTTCTCTCTTTCTCCCTCCTTTATGCCCTCTCTTATTATCTCTTTCATTAACCTCTTTAAGGAAAACATAGTCTTTTGGAATGGAAAATCATCCAAGTTCTTGGGTTCAACTACTTACTAGAAATGACTCTAAGAAATTTACTTAATTTCTCTAATCCTCACTGACATGTGAAAGGGAGATAGTAACAAAACCTGTTTGTGAGGATTGAATCAAATATGCCAGTAAAGTCTTACCACAGTGTCTGTGGCATACTAAACCCTCAACAAACCTTCACTGTTATTATTATTGGGGAAAAACTGTTGTCAATCACTCTAATTATGGTTATTTGGAGATTTAATTGATCTGCCCTGTTTATGAGCTTCAAAGCATTCCCTGCAAAAATACACTATTTTACTTTTCTGCTATGTAAAAAGTAGTGGGAAATGAAAGTGTACCTGGAATTAATTTTAGATGAAAATATGTTCTTCACGTGGTCCTAGCATAGACTGGCCTCTGACATCAAGGAGATGTTGATATCAGTGGCCATTTCAGCCTGGGACCACGTAAAGAACATAGCTGAATCCATGGTGGGCTCAAGGGGGTCTACTCTTGTCTAAGTGGCCACAGAGGGATTTACAATGCTAAAGACTGTGGTGTACCATCAATGACCTGGGAATAGAGTCCCATATGTTTTCACTGGTAGTAGAACTGCAGTATAATAAAATATTCAGGGGGAGAACTTGGGGTTGGCTTCTTTCTTATAGATTCTAATCAATCTACCAGGAAAAGTATGGCACATTTTGGGCTAGATTTAAATAGATTCTGGAATGAATACTCAGAAGAAACATTATACTTCTCACTTAAATTTGTTGGATTTTGGTAAAATTTGGCTCGCTGGTATGCTGGATGCATCAAATCAAGCCCCTGCACTCTGGAATTCATATGCTACAAATAGGTAATTTATCTTCTTTGGAAGTAGAAGTGCATTTAGTTATGTGACTGTAAAAGTCTTTTTTAAAATGGAACCAGTTTGATAAATTTTTCATTCACCCGAGGGCTGTGATTTCTATTTGAATTCAATTCTAAATTGTCTAGGCATCAGCAACTTAACCCTAAGAGCTTAATTTGACCACTTCCTAACATTCCCCTTGCTGACGTCAAAAGAATTTAAGAAAAGAAAAGTAGCTTTAATGAAAAGTCTAATGAATAGTAGCATTATCTTTGGTTTTTAAGTAAGATGCTGTATTTATCTGAAGACTCATATTGCCCAATCACGTTGGAAAGATTTTTAAGAAATTTGGCTGCATTTTGCCTCCTTTATTTGCATTTCTGCCTCCAAGCCCCCATCCTTAAACCTGATTAAATTCATCTTCCTATTCTGATAGATGAGGACATGATATATACATATACATATAGATCATATATATACTAATACAATATATATGTATTTCCCAACTGATAGATCTTTTTCTCTACACATTTTCTTTTCTAACTTCCAATGATTTCCCTCCACTTATATTTAAAGCAAGTTTTCACAGATAACTAAAAAGCCACTTGCTATCTTTAGAGATGCTCTCATGCAGCTTTTCTTTTTGGTTAACATGGAAAAAAAAACAAATGAGAAACTATGGTTGTGTGATAACCACTATAAAGAAAATAATCTATTCTTACGGGTTTTGTAAACCATTTTCACTGTATGTGGTAGTGGATAGAGGTGGAGGTGGGAACTTCATAGGGAAACCGCTCAAATAAATAATAAGATAAAAATAATTTTAGTGTGAAATTATCCTTCCTATCATTTCAGTCCAATTGGAATTCAATGTTAAATGTGTTTGTGTGGTCTAGGGAATGGATGTTGGTAAAAAGAGAGACATCTTCTCTCAGTTGGCAAAACCATGTCTTCTGTAACTTTAGTTCATGTTTGAACCAAAGAATGCAAATTGATATTTATGATTGAATAAATACCACTTAACATTATATTATTAAATTCATGCTCATCTAATACACTTTATTAGGTAAATTTGCAAAATGTTCCCTCAAATCTGTATTAGCACAGCAGATTTATATTTATTCCAAAAAACTGCCCTTTACTGCAGTTACGTAAACTTTATTTCCATTGAAGATTAAACATAAAGACTGGGTATCAGTTAAGGAAAGTTTAAAACTTTGAAAATATGCTTCTCTTTAGGTTGATATTGAATGAGTTCATAGGTTCTTTGAAACTTCTTACTTTTTTAACACATTTTTAAATGTTTGTTTTTGAGAGACAGAGAGAGGAGGAGGAGGAAGAGAGAGAGAGAGAGAGAGAGAGAGAGAGAGAGAGAGAGAGAGAGGGAGAGCAAGCACAAGTGGGGGAGGGAAAGAGAGCAAGAGAGACACAGCATCTGAAGCAGGCTCCAGGCTCTTAGCTGCCAGCACAGAGCCCGATGTGGGGCTCAAACTCATGAACCGTGAGATCATGACCTGAGCTAAAACCAGATGCTGAACCAACTGAACCACCCAGGCACCCCTGAAACTTCTTACTTTTTTGTTGTATTTAGTACTAGGTAAAAGATACATCTAGACATACGAATCTGGAAATACTGTTTTGCTTTTGATATTTGCCTGCACACTTCTACAAGTAGCATTCTTTTCTTTTCTTTTAATGTAATCTGCTTTCCATATGCCTAATAATAGCTTATGAGCTCTTTCTTTTTGCTCAGTACTCAACCGTGGTGTCAGGCTAAGCTAAGCCTTTCAGCAGTCTCAGTACTCAATATTTTACATTTTATAACATGGTCTTTGCTGATTCCCCTAAAAATGGTTCAACAGCATTTTCCAAAACTCCCCCAAATTAGGATCTCTGTCCCCCAACCTGTGGCTAATTTGATCTCAGAATAAGAACTTGGGTGCTTTTACTGACTGATTTAAAGTGTGATGGATATCTCAAACCTTTATTTTATTTAATTTTTCTGGTAAAATGATGCTATCATAGTTTGTTTGCCAATGTAGAGGTTTGTGTGTGACTTTCAACAGACATTAGATGGGTCTTTCATTCTCAGCCTTATGTTGTTCTCTAGGCCACCTGGGCAGTTAAATAGGATAATGTTAAGATAGCGGTGATGGCCCTGATTAATCTGCTTATTCTAAATGAGTTGTTTGGCTTTCTGGAAAATGATCTCACTCATATTCTACTTCGTTTCAAATTGCCTTTCCTATAAATATAAATTCCCCTCAGTTGTCTTAGTATCCCAATGAGTATGCACGTAAGAAATCTATTTAATTCCAAATTCACGGAACAGTGGCTTTCAAAGTATGGTCTCTGGACCAGCAGCATCTGGGAACTCACTAGAAATGGGTACTCTCAGATTCCAATCCCTAACTTTCTGAATCAGAAACTCTGGGGGTGGGGCCTGACAATTTGTGCTTTAACAAGCCCTCCATGCTTTAGAATCACTGTCCAATGTTAAGCTTATTATCCACATTGCACAGCATGGTATCTACAGAGATTAGGAGCTCAATATTGCATATAATGGAAAATTACAATGGTGCCTTGATTCTTCCATCTTTCCTTCTATTCATATCCTTTACCACAAGACTTTGCAGTTCTTCTTGCTAAAGCTGCATCGTCTCTTTTCCTATCTTTTGAATCTGTACTGATTTTATGACTTGCTTTAGCCCATAGTTTATGGTAAAAATGACTGTGTACCAGTCTTGAGCTTAGGCCTCCAGAGATTTCACACATTTCCATTTGCTCTCTTTTGTACTTTAGCCATTGCCATAAGAATATGCCTGGATTAACCTTCTAGATGATGAAAGACGGCAGATTATGATGAGTTTTTCCAGTCATCTGAGCTAAGGACAGCTTAGATCAACCATAGTCATCTGATCCTCAGGCAAGATTAGTAATTTCAGACATGTAAACAATAACCTCTTACTATTGTTGGCCACTGAGTTTTGGTGATGTTTATTGCGAAGTTTTATTGTGATAAGAACTATATGCTGTCTCTGTACAATGAATTAAGAAATCTAAGTTTCTACCATTTGGTCAGTCTTCCTCAGACTTGGTCCAAATATCTGCTCCTTACTGCCTCCAGCTGATCGGGTCTAAGCTTAATGTGCATGCTAGATTTACAGGTAATTTTTGCAATATCATTCCTGGAACTGCCTAGGATAAAATTCTTCCCTTTCAAAGTCAGATTGATGTCATCTGACTGCCATCTTAAAGAATGGGCTGTTTTAAACTCATAAATGACATAAAGACAATACATCTAACTCAATATTATTTTGACATTCTCAGTAATCTAAAAATATCAGAACATAATTCATAGGGAAGAAACACAAGCCAAACATCATGGAATAGGAATCTTCCTCACTTAAGTTTACATCAAGAGCAATATATCATATTGTAAAGACCCCCTGATCTGTCATTTTGTTGAGAGGCAAATTGGGATTTGGCTATAATTCTTTAGCTAACTTTAAAGATATGTGATAATTTTGTAAATTCAGTCATCTGTAACTTAGCTTTCATCCATTTGGCTTTTATTTCTTGGACTCCTTACAGTCAAAGCTACTGAACTGAAATCTGTCTTCTTTCTGAATAATACTTTTCAAATTATAACAATGACATGTCTTGAATAGTACCTTATGAAGCAGACAGAAGTTCATTTTATCCAACTTTCACCTCACATTCAGAGAGACATCTATTTTCTAATTACACTCTACATTTATCTATTTTAAGATTGACAGACCTCATCATTACAGATTGAATATTTATTATGAAATTGTATCAATTTCTACAGTTTTGAGAGCACCAAGTACAAGGCATAGCACAGAAATATGTTTTGATGATAATTTAAGTCCCATTGTTCTTTTTTCTTAAATTTGAATTTCTTGATGAATGGTATGCTAATTGCCTTAAAGAATTCTTACAGCTTCTAAAAGCACAGAACTTTCTTCTAAGTTGCAGTGGGGATCCTAAGAAAATCAAGCTCATTGTTAGGCAGTAGTTCACAGACTTTGTGGTTGGATAGCAACCCCTCTGGTGATGGCTAAAAGTTCAGATTCCATGACCTCATTTCCAGAGATTCTGATTCATTGGTTTAGGGAGTATACAGGGTCTTCATTTGTAGCCATCGACATAGGTATTTGTTAAACATTAAAAAAATTTAAAGTTATTCATAAGTTTCCGATATGGCTATTCTAGGATCCATACTATAAAAATTACTAATATATTGCAAGTAGCTATTTGAACTCCCACATTTTACAACAGAGCAATCATATACTTGAAAAAAAATCAAATCATCTTCTTAACAACATGGTGTAGTACCTTACATAACATAACCTACACAATATAAATGAAATCCTCAATAATTTTTGAAAACTACGCTGGCAGACACTGAGAGTGCTGGGAAAGTGATGCAATTCACAATGTATTCACAGTTTTGTGCCTCTCAAGGTAGCTAAGCCCAATGACATAACATATGTGAAACCACTGTTAAGTTGTAAAGTGCCTTACAACTATAAGAAATATTCTTTTGAAAGTGTAGAACAGAACCTTAGAAGTAATTTCTTTATCATTAAAATTTCTGATTTCTGTGTGCTGTTGATATTGGCAAGGCACAGGTGGTGATGATGCAAGTAAGATATTGAATGACAATAATTTTGAAAAGTATAACAATGTCTTTCTAAGTTATGTGTCAGGATGGATCTAAGATAGCTGTGAAATGATGAATAGCCTGAGGCATTTACTTTCAAAAGATTCTGAAAGCATTTGTCACCATCAATATAGGTATTTGTTACACATTAAATTGTTTTAAGTTATTCATATGTTTTTGATATAGATGTTTCAGGATCCATACTTTAAAAATTACTAGTATATTGCAAGGAGCTGTTTGAACTCCCAGATTCTGTAACAGAGCAATCACATACCTGGAAAAAAATTAAATCATCTTCTTCACAATATGGTGTATTACCTTACATAACATAACCTACATAACCTACATCTTGTTGAGAATCCTTGATACCCAGCTCTCTCTTAGGTGCCAAGGACTGAACTGTCTATGAAGAACATCAGGAAAAAAGGTTATATCATATGAAAAGAAAGTCTACAGAAACCAATTTTGTATTAGGTGGCTATTATAAACCCAGTTTGGGATGATGCACGTGAAAATGCTTTGAATACTGTGAGGTGCTATAAAAAATGGTGACAGGCTGTAATTATCAATTATTACATTCAGAAACTATGTCTAAGATTTGGACTACTTGCCTTTATGTTTGAAGTTGTCCTGCAGAGGCACCTTATTGTTGATAGCTGTGGCATTCTGGGAAGTTGACTTCTCCAGAATTATTTTCTTTTATTTATAGAAATGTGCCATTGTTCTATACTGTGGCTAATTCTCAGTATACCCTTAAAGTATGCCTGAATATCCAATGTTTGTCCAGTCTCCAAGTAACAGTGACAAGGAAGCAATTATCTATCAGGGGTCATGGCTCATATTTTTTTGTTGGGTGCATACCCTTTTGGTTTGAGTAGAAGAGAACACTAGATAAAGTCAGACAAATGCACCAAATGTCTTAGGTGCTTTCAAATTTTATAATTCTCTAATTCTATCATCCAGGATGAACCTTAAAAAAAATCTGAAACATGAGGATCTTAACATTTCCCTTTCCTACATTGATGCTTAATGCCACCAGAATGTTAGATGAACCTTTGAAGTAACAGTAACAGAGAAGAGAGGAGAAGCCTAACTACAATTTGGGAAATTGTTCCCAAATCAAATTCTCTTCTCTGGTAGAATGCAGCCACAAGGCAAATAATTAAAATCTTATCACTAAAATTAATTATAATAAAACAAGAGAAAATATTCCCAATGCAAAAGAGAAGGCTATAAAAGTATGTGGGATAGACTGGATTATATAGCATTTCTTTTTCATCTTTAAATCATGAAGTAAATAGGAACAAGATACATTTGGTGTAAGTAAATGGCATAGGCTTAAATTATGTCACTCTTTAATACGTGGAAACTAAACCCAGATTTTGCTATTCCAATTTTCCTGTAATTTCTTTCATGCAAGAGATATTCATTTAGTGCCTATTCTGTGTCAGTCACTGGTAGATGCCAGTCACTGGTAGGTAGCTGAGAACATGATGTTAGCAAGTGGTGCTGATAAGAGGAGTTACACTCCAAAACATTATTTTGCATCTAATGCTAATGAATAATGATGGTAGTTGGAGAGATAAGCACCAGCAATACCAGGAGTTTGGTATGACTCTGTGGTACTGAGCATTTTAGCAGAAGTGTGCTAATACCCACTGGCTCTGGGGCATGGGCATGTGACTTGCAGTATCCAATGGGACATTAGCAAACAGGACATAAGCAGAGGTTTGAAAGGCGCTTTCTCCCTGGGACTTGTTCTTTGGAACTCCGAGTCTACCGTGTGGAGAAACTAGACTAGTCTTTTGGAAAATGAGACACAATGTGGAGAACCCTGTTAGAGAGATGGATTATCCTCACCAAGTCCCACTCCATGAACTAGCCTGACAACTGCCAAACATATGAAGGAGACCATTTTAGACAATTCATTTATAGCTTTAACAAAGGCTCTGGCTGAATGCAGAGATTAGGTGAGCTGGTCTAGAGCAGAACTGCCAGCAGATCTGCAGAATTGTGAGAAACATTAAATGCTTATTGTTTTAAGCCACCAAGTTTTGGTTGGTCATGCATCAAAGGGTGACTGATATAGGATATCCACATGCATAAGAATGAAATTGAACCCTAAATTTATGCCATATATAAAAATTAATCCAAAATAGATGAAAGACCTAAATGTAAGAATTAAAATTATAAAACTCTTAGAAGGAAAAATGGTGTAAATCATTGCATCCTTGGATTAGGCAATGGTTTCTTAGATATGACTTCACAAACGCACACAACCAAAGAAAAAATAGATAAACTTGGAATCACCAGTATAAGGAAATGTGCTTTTTCTGCTTTTTCATTATTGCACAATCTAGTCCAGCCCCTTACTAGTTAAGTGACATTGGACAAGTCAGTTACCCCTATTAAGCCCAATTCTCATTATCTGTAACATACAGATACTATTTATATCGTAAAACTCTTATAGAGACTAATGAGTATATTTTAAATTCTTCACATGCATTTAAGTTTAAACCATTGCCTATAAGAAAACCACATTTTTGGGGCACCTTGGTGGCTCAGTTGGTTAAGTGTCCGGCTTCGGCTCAGGTCATGATCTTACGGTTCATGGGTTCAGATTCTGTGTCTCCCCCTCTCTCTGACCCTCCCCTGCTCCTGCTATCTCTCTCTCTCTCTCAAAAATAAATAAAAAAAAACATTTAAAAAATTAAGTTTTTTTTAATACGAGAGACAGTGCAAGCAGGGGAGGATCAGAGAGAGAGAGAGAGAGAGAGAGAGAGAGAGAGAGAATCTGAAGCAGGCTCCAGGCTCTAAGCTAGCTGTCAGCACAGAGCCCCATGTGGGGCTCAAAACGTCGAACCGTGAGATCATGATCTGAGCCAAAGCCGGAAGCTTAACTGAGCCAACTAGGCGCCCCTAAAAAAAAAAATTCAGCTTACTCTTCATATGTTACTTACTCTTACATTCTTCATATGTTGTGAAGATGTTATCTGTGTCTTATCTTCAGAATTGAAGAAGTCATGATACTCTGCTTATAGTTTTTATAAATATCATAATAGTTATAGTCATTATTTTTAGCTATTTTTAGATATTATTTATAGCTTTCTAAAATGGCTGTCCTAGAGTAATTAACAGTATGGTGGATGCCTGAGTTAGGATATATCTTTGAACTGATAACACTAAGCAAGTTTATATAAAAAATACTGAGGTTTGTAAATATGTGAATAATATGTAATTCATATGTGTTACATATTTAGTATGTAAATATCATAAAATAAGAACTATTGATTTCCTTTCAGAATCTTAATAATTAATTAATTTTGATTAATTAATAATACTTTGGTAATTAATTTATAAAATAGGTTCCAAAATTTTTATCAATTTCTACATAAATAGCATCAAGTTTAGACACTTCATTAGTGTGAGAAGAAACTAAGACCTGTGTTTTAAAGACTGTGTTTTCTATGTTAGAGTGGATAAAAGGGTGATAATGTTCAGAAGAGCTGAGTGGGAAGGGTCAGTTTCAGAAAACCAGTTGAAATAAACAGGAGTGAGGTATCTCTGATAAAGCAGGCAGAGAAAATTTTCAGGCATAGATTAAATTATAGTACTTGGACCTTGGAAAAGGATCTTGCAGGAGCAAACTATGTATAGATAGATAACTCAGAGAACCTTGTTTACCTCATGGATTGGTGAGAGATGTTGAATGATATATTACATTTTTGTGTCCCTACTCTTTTGATTGAACAGATTAGTCATGGAAATTGAAATTATGGTGAGGGTGAGAAAGAAGTTTAGAGTAACACATTTTCTTGCCTCAGAGTTTAGGTCACTTTCATTTGGGTGCAGGTGTGCATGGTGTCTTAACTATCAACTGTCTCAAGGAGAGATAGCAAAAGAATATTGTTAATTTAATTGGACTTTTTTTTAAAAAAAAATAGTTTATTGTCAAATTGGTTTCCATACAACATCCAGTGCTCTTCCCCACAAGTGCCCTCCTCCATCACTACCACCTCTTTCCCCGCCTCCCCCTTCCCCTTCAACCCTCAGTTCATTTTCAGTATTCAATAGTCTCTCAAGTTTTGCGTCCCTCTCTCTCCCCAACTCTCTTTCCCTCTTCCCCTCCCCCTGGTCCTCCATTAGGTTTCTCCTGGTCTCCTGTTAGACCTATGAGTGCAAACATATGGTATCTGTCCTTCTCCACCTGACTTACTTC
>PJEM01021541.1:0-11033 GCA_004023845.1 Helogale parvula | reverse complement strand
TACAAAGGAAGGTCTTAGGAACGTACCCCCTTACGTTCCTGCTCTTTCCCATACTTTACCTGCTCCACCATTGCATGCCCAATCCAAACTGGCTCTGGAGCAAGATGAGGATGAAGGATTTCATTTAGGAATGAGAGAGAGATTCCAATTTTCAGGGTAACTCCATTTGAATTTAATTTTTGACATAAACAAATTTCTTAAAGTGGAAAGGTAAGACTTACATATATCTGAGGTATCCTTAGACAGGATAAAATAATCTATGAGGGTTATTTTTCTCTGTCAAGAATAATTCCATATTACTAAAATAAAAAACCAGAATCTGTTTCTCTCTTCTTTTGTTTTTATTGAGAAAAACTGAGATCCCAGAGACGTTATGGCTGCTTTTAAGACAATGATCCAATAGAATCGACTCCAATTTTAAATTCCCTTTCTTCATTATAAATATATTTAGGATAAGGATTAGAATGTATGTGTACAATTAGGTCAGAAATGTATTTAATGGTTGAATAGGAAAGAGAACGTACTTGGAAACTAGGATAACACTGAAGTGTTTTTTTAATTTTTTTAAATTTTTTTTATTTTTATTTTTGAGAGACAGAGAGAGACAGTGTGAGCAGGAGAGGGTCAGAGAGAGAGAGAGACGCAGAATCCAAAGCAGGCTCCAGGCTCTGAGCTAGCTGTCAGGACAGAGCCCAACATGGGGCTCGAACTCACGAACCGTGAGATCATAACCTGAGCCAAAGCTGGATGCTCAACCGACTGAGCCACCCAGGTGCCCAGCACTGAAGTTTTTAAAGCAGCATTTCCTAGCACATTAATAGGTTATATTGTTTGATAAGATTATATGAGCACTATCAGCCAAGATTTTCAGATTTCCTGTTATTTTCTTTTTCTTTCAAGTAATTAAATTTTATCGTGTCCAAATGTGCAATGATTCAGCATTTTTTCAGGAAGGAGGGGCTGGGCACACTGAGCACATTCTCCTGGCTCCACATCTGGGTCCCCAGCACAGGGCGATGAGCCCACAGTAACCCAAGGGACATGGGGAAAGAGAGAGCAGAGAAGGGGCCACAAGTCTGCTCTGAAGGACTCCGAACACATAGCATCTGGGTGCCAGGGTCTCCATGGCAGGAATTGTGTAGCTGCAGCCTGGGGTTACCTTGATGGCCGGTTCTACACCTCACGCACAGGTAAAGCTCAGGTGAAAATTCATGCCACCTCTAAATTTAAGAAGTATGAAACTTCATATTCTTTCCCTCCCCATTTTACACCTCCACTCCCATTCCCCAGCATAGACACACACACACACACACACACACACACACACACACAACATACACACTCACCGCAAAGAAGAATATGCAGAAAAAAATCTAATAGATTAAAGAGAAGATAGATTAAACAATAAGTAACTCCCAGTTTTAAACTGCCCAACTATTTCAATGACTAAATAGGTTTCGTTGCCGTATAATTTCCTATGGCAGCAAAGCCAAATACTGTAATAGCTTAGCGCTAGGTCCTACTTGACTTAGATGCTATTTGTCCACATGAAAGTATCACCAATGACACCTTTGTTGACCAGTTTCAGCAAAACCACCAAGCTCTTAATGAGCATTTATTATTTATTTGACCTTCAGAGGTCTCAGGGTGCATGCACAGTTATAAAGTCATATGCATAAAACCATCTCTGCAATAAATTAAAATTAAACTAACCATGGCAGCAGTATTCTAGGAGCATAACTTTACTTACTTGGGTAGGCCAGGTGGAAGCTATGAGTTCTGCTCCATGTCCTGAAGGTCAAGAGAATTGGATTCTGTCAAACAAGGAAAGCCAGAAAACTGCAGAGTCTAGCAAGAATCACCCTCTAGCTCGCGGCCTGTCAGTAGCGGAATCTAAGCGAGGGGCACCCTCTATTCCGTTTGGGAAGCATCAGATTCAAGTCTAAGCATATTAATGTGGGGCTGCAGGAGATTTTCAGTGAAGTGTCTCCGTCCCCGCCTGTTTACCTGCTCTATAATACAGGACAAGCTTCTCCAGGGAGATGCATCTACTCCACATACAAGACATTTTCAGTGGAGCATATCAAAGATGATATTTTCATCATTTGAACATCCTGACAGTGAAAAGCGTCAAATACCCTTCCCCCACTTAATAAGGGCTGCGTCTGTGAAAAAAAGAAAATGCCTTCCAAGACAAAAAGCATAGAAATTAACTGAACGAGCTTCCTGTCATATATGCACCACTAAGTACACAATTTAATAGTGAAATCAGGATCATATTACATATAGTTGGATGGTCAAGTGGACAATGGCAAAATTAGCTTCTCTATTAAAAACAACTCCAAGCCTTCTCTTTTGATTCTCAGAGGGAATTCATGAGCTAACTCATTCTACCTTCCCTTGAGTTTACATTGTCTTCAGGTGAATGATAATGGGCCCAACAGGACACGCCAGAAGTAGTTGACTTGCTGAAACACACAGAAATGCCCATCAGGGTGACAGAGAAAGTCATTAAAACTCGCCATGTCCGACAGTTGATAGAAAAATAGCGCACGCTTCTGAAAACTGTTTTCCCAGTGTTGTGATTTTATTGGCCATACTCGTGTTCAACTAGTCAGTTAGCTTCAGAAGAGACAAGGGAGGCTTCCTTACTTAAGGTATTATTTTAAACCAGTGCTTCAGAGCTATACATTTGGGCTGCCTATGAATTACAGCAAAAGTGCCAATAGTTTTAGATACTCCAAGTTTTTTGTGTTTTGTTTCACCTTGTTTTAACACAAACAGTGTGACTGTGTAAAATTTATGTCTCTGCTACTGTCCATGTTTCCTCTGCAGTAGAGTAGGTCAATGAAACAGGCATAAATACCTAAGGTGAATGGAAATATGCTTAATTATCCCATACAGTTACTTCCCTTTTCTTCCTCTCCTCCAACACCATCTAAACACCACACTTGCCTTTTTAAAAAATTCCTTCCTTTGATCAATTCATAATCATCTAATTCTCAAAAGCAACTACCGAAAACAGTCAGTGAAGGCAGAGCCTAGGAGAGAGACCATGTGCTGATTTGTTATTTTTAGTATGAAAAGCAAAAGACGCTATTATTCACAGTCACATAATGCAAAGCAATACAATTCATTACGTTCTGGAATAACCCTCCCTTTCATCTTGCTTCTGTGAGTTAGCAAATGAATATATAGATCAAGAACAGTTCGAACACCAGGAAGAGAGATGTGTGCGTTAATTTTTAAAAGGCGGCAAATCTGCACTAGTAACAACTATAAAAAGTGTTTAGTCCTCTCAAGAGGGCCAAAAGCCCAAGTTAATCCCTGCAGTCTAGCTGTCCCACAACACACCCCTGTCAGTAAGGCCATCCTCCTCATTCTCTCTCCCCCACAGCAGCCCTCTGCAACTTTACTCATGGCCTCTGCTCCCTAGAGAGAAACAAGCAGGGCCTGCATGCTCTGACACTCACAGCATCTATGATCTTTATCCTGGCTTTGGAACTTGATTATATTATTCTCATTGTTTCAGTGTATAATGACTTGCAGTGTTTTTCTTTCATCACAAGCATGGAAAGCAAAGGGCACCCCACACAGGTGCTCTCCTTGGTTGAGAGCATGTGATACCAGATCAAACAACGCTGAATTCAAACTCTGGCTCTGCCATTGTTAGCAATGTGACCCATAAAATGGTGACAGTGGCAGTCCTGATCCTGCTGGGGCATTAAATGAGACAATATATGCAAACTACGTAGCAGTGAATTAGGGCCCAGTTAGAATTAAAGCACTTGCATCGGTGCGCATAACCTGAGTCGCTGAAGGTATCACTGTTACAATTACTGGAGACTGGGGCCTGCACCGGCTACTAATTTGTGTGGCATAGTTTTTCAACCTTTTGGAGTCTCAGTCTCCTCATCTATGACACAATAGGGCAGGATGGTCCTACTTTCTCAAAGCTTCGATCTTGTCTTTGGTTCTATATAAGCTCATTGAAGGCAAGACTTGTCTCCTATTCCTTTGCAGTCAGCCTAGCATGTGGTACTTCACATGTATTCAGTAGATAATACAAATGAAATAAAAATAGTAGATCTTTGCATATACACATACATGTGCCTGCGTATATGTGTGTTAGCATGCGCGAGAAGCTGTCGCTGTGGAGCTTGAGGAACTGAGCACATGCAGAATTTTTGCCAAGGTGCGGTAAATTAGGAGTTGTTTTGGTCAGAAGACAACCAAAAGATCAACGCTTAGAAATCTAGCTGAGATAAATGAAAATGGTTTGAAGCCCCAGAGCTTCCTGCCTTTACGAATGAAGAAGAAACCGCCATATCCTCCTTAGCTTGGGCTTCACAACCAACTTTCCTATTGACAAGATTTGAGGAACTAGCCCTGATTGCACTACAAGGCTCTGAAGACTCCAGTGCTATTTTAGCTGGATGGCTCTTGCTCACATTGGTTTCTTCAGCTGTCTAATGATTTTGATACTTTGAAAGGCAATAGATTTTAGAATGGTTCCTAGTGATTCTAGAGGCCACCAGGAGAGTCGCCTCTTAGAGAGTTATTCCTTTTTTTTTCTTTTCAAATATTTATTTAAATTTAAGTTATTTAACATACAGTGCAATCTTGGTTTCAGGAGTAGAATTCAGTGATCTATCAGTTAACACACAACATCCAGTGCTCATCACAAGTGCCCTTCACCCATCTAGCCCATGCCCCGCCCCCTTCCTGCCATCAGCCTTCCATTGGTTCTCTATTTTTAAGAGTTAAAGAGAGGAGGAGCAAAGATGGCAGAGAGGAAGGGAGCTCTTTAAACTTCATCTGCCCCATCTATCGAACTGAGAAGGACATTACTCTCATCTGCAAGAGCAGAAGGAGAAAATACAGACTACAGAAAGAAGACAACGTCAAAGATGCCTGAGAGAGTGAGTGCAAACTGGGGAGATTGGAAAATGGGCCAGTCTGAGAAGGGCAAGGGAGGTGAGAGCCCAAGCCCAACACGGGGCAAGCGCACAGAGCCCGAGAGACAAAGGGAAGAGACAGAGAAACTGAACACACTCATAGTACTGTCTCTATGGAAGAGATAAAGAATGTTTAACCCAGCACGGAGAGAAAAACTCTCACTCCATATATAACTGCTGGGTAGCCTAAATCCCGAACCCAGGTAACACAAAGGAAAAAACAGCCCCCAACACTGCACAATCCCGGCAGGGAGTCGCCAGCTGCTGCGTCAGAGGCACGCACTTTGGCATCGGCTGTGGGAACAGTAGTGTGCACCTCATTTCCACAGCACATCTTGCCTCCAGGATTGGCCAAGCAAATTCCGAATCCCAGGTGCCAACAGGGAAAAAATAGCCCCCACTCCTACCCCTACGTGATCCCGGTAGGGAGTGGGCATTGGCAGAGGCGCTCCCTTCAGCTGCGGCTGCAGGAGCACTCTCATAATTTCTGGCAGTGCCCTGCACCTCAGGCAGCAGCAGTGCAAATCCCGGTCAGCTCCAAGAGAAACTGCTCCTTCCCCCTACTCAATCCCATCTAGAAGTTGGCAGTGGCCTCTGTGGAGGGCTCACTTCGCCTCCTACAGCACACCTCGCCCCCAACAGCAGCAGCACAAATCCCTGACTGCACCAAGAGAAACTTCTCCCTCTCCCTACAAGATCCCGGCTAAGAAGCCAGCCTCCAAAGCAAGTACATCTCATCTGTGGTAGCATAAAAGTGCATGGAATAGGATTTTGAAGCAAGATGGGCCTGGAAAATACAGCTTGGCTCAGCTGTGGCACAAGGAGATCTAACTCATAGGAGTGGCCTGCAGTGCTTAGCTCCAATGGAGCTTGGAACTACTCTCCACAATCGCCAAGGTGGAGCCTCTGAAAGCGGCCCCCGAGACCTGCATACACCAAACCATGCCTATATGTGAGGGGGAGCCACTGGGTTTTTTTTTAATTTTACTTATTTTGTATTATTATTAACTTTTTTACTTTTTTACTTTTTAAAATTTTTACTCTTTATTTTACTTTTTCCTTTCTCCCTCTTTTTTTTTCTCTTGCCATTCAGATATATTCTCCCTTATCTCATCCTTATCTCTCCCCTCAACTGGTTATACACTTTTAGACCGTCCATTGTCCTTTGTTGTCTCCGCCCCCCTTTATTTTTTGCTTCTCTTCTTTTCTTCTCTTTCCTCTCCCTTTTCTTTTCTTTGCTTCCCCCTTTCAATTTGCTTGTTTATTTGATTTGTCTGTGCATTTGCATACTTCTGTTCCTGTGTATTTGTCTGTCTGTGTTCGTTTTCAGGACTACCCCAAGAAACAAGACAAAGTACACATGACGGAGAGTCCCAAATGCTGCTGAGTAGAGAAATAAAATAATCAAAGGCAAAACAAGAGAAACTGAGAGACGTCATTAAAAGGACATTTCGTGAAATGACAGGCCCTGGAGAGTCAATAAGCTTCCTTTAACAGAGCAATAGTAACAGGTGCACAGTGCACAACGAGCTTTTTAAAACTGACAGGAGACAGAAAACTAGCCAAAATGACAAAACGAAAGAACTATCCCCTGAAGAAACTCCAGGAAGAAGTCACAGCCACAGAACTGCTCAAAACAGATCTAAACAACATAACTGAACTAGAATTTAAAACACTTGTCATAAGATTAATCTCTGGGCTTGAAAAAATCATCAGAGAAGCTACTGAGACAAAGAATAGGGACTTTGAAAATAGGTGTGACAAGTTAAAAAAGGCTATAAATGAGGTGAATAGTAAAATGGAGGTGGCCACCTCAAGGATTGAAGAGGCAGAGAGAATAGGTGAATTAGAAGACACAGTTATAGCAAAAGAGGAGGCTGAGAAAAAAAGAGAGACAATGATCCAGGAGGAGGAAAGGAGAATTCAAGACCTGAGTGATAATATCAAACAGAACAACATCTGTATCATAGGAATTCCTGAAGAGGAATAAAGACAGAGAGGTCCTGAAGGGATACTAGACCAAATTATAACTGAGAATTTCCCAATCTGGGGAAAGAAATAGACATTCAAATTCAAGAGACACAAAGAACCCCCTTAAGATGTAATTTGAATCAACCTTCGCCATGACATATCATAGTGAAACTGGCAAAATATGAAGATAAAGAGAAAATTCTGAAATCAGAAAGGGAGAAAAGGGCCCTAACATACAAGGAGAAACCTCTAAGAGGGATTACAGACCTATCTAATGAAATTTGGCAGGCCAGGAAGGAATGGCAGGAAATCTTCAATGTGATGAACAGAAAAAACATGCAGCCAAGAATCCTTTATCCAGCAAGCCTGTCGTTCAAAATAGGAGAAATAAGGGTGTTCCCAAATAAACTAAAATTGAGAGAATTAATGACCACCAAACCAGCCCTACAAGAATCCTAAGAGGGACTCTACGAGGGAAATGTTGCAAATAATACAAGGTGCCAGAGACACCACTATAAACGTGAATTCTAGGGAGAACACAATGACTCTAAACCCACATTTTACAATAATAACACTAAATGTACATGGACTGAATGCTCCAACCAAACTACACAGGATAGCAGAATGGATAAAAAAAACAAAATCCATCTATTTGCTGTTGACAAGAGACTCATTTTTGACCTGAAGATACCTTCAGGCTGAAAGTAAAGGGGTGGAGAAATATCTATCATGCGACTGGAAGCCAAAAGAAAGCTGGAGTAGCCATACTTATATCAGACAAACTGGACTCTAAATTAAAGGCAGTAGCAAAAGATGAAGAAGGACATTATATAAT
The DNA here is from genome assembly GCA_004023845.1 of Helogale parvula. Taxonomy (NCBI): domain Eukaryota; kingdom Metazoa; phylum Chordata; class Mammalia; order Carnivora; family Herpestidae; genus Helogale; species Helogale parvula. Next base: position 3,269 of record PJEM01021541.1, on the reverse strand, counting down.
AATTACAGGGTCTCTCCATCAGGAAGAGCTAACAATTATAAACATCTATGCACCAAATTCGGAGGTGCCCAAATGCATAAAATGATTCATCACAGACAGAAACATTCTAATTGTTCAGAATGTGCTAATTGCAGGGGACTTAAATACTCCACACTGACAGCAATGGATAGATCAACCAGACATAAAATCAATAGAGAAACATTGGACCTGAACAACACATTGGAAATGATAGAATTGATAGGTATATTTAGAACTCTGCATCCTGAAGTTAGGAAATTCACCTTCCTCTCGAGTGCACATGGCACATTCTCCAAGATAGATCACATCCTGGGGCATAAAGCACCCCTCCATAACAATAAACGAATTGAGATCATACCATGCACACCTTCAGATCACAATGCTATGAAACTTGAAATTAACCACAGGAAAAAGACTGGAAAACCTCCAAAAATGTGGAGGCTAAAAACCACCCTACTAAAGAATGATTGGGCTAATCAAGCAATTAGAGAAGAAACTAAAAAATATATGGAAACAAATGAAAACGAAAATACAACAATCCAAATTCTCTGGGACACTGCAAAGGCAGTCCTAAGAGGAAAGTATATTGCAATCCAGGCCTATTTCAACAAACTGGTAAAAGTGCAAATTCAAACTCTAACAGAGCACCTACTGAAACTAGAAGGGGAGCAGCAAGAGCACCCCAAACCCAGCAGAAGAAAAAAATAATAAAGATCAGGGCAGAAATAAATAATTAGCACACCCCCCCCAAAAAAAACAGTCAAGTAGATCAATGAAACCAAGAGTTGGTTCTTTGAAAAAATAAATAAAATTGATAAACCTCTAGCCAGGCTTCTCAGAAAGAAAAGAGAGAGCACCCAGAAATACAAATTCATGAATAGAAATACATCTATTTTAACCGATCCCTTGGAAATACAAGCAATAACTAGAGATTACTATGAAAAATTATATGCCAAAAAATTGGACAACCTAGAAGAAATGGACAAATTCCTAAATGCACATGCACTACCAAAATTCAAACGAGAAGAGATGGAAAACATGAATAGAACGATAACCAGTGAAGAAATCAAATCAATTATCAAAAATCTCCCAATGTATAAGAGCCCAGGGCCAGATGGCTTCCCAGGGGAATTCTACCAGACATTTAAAGCAGAACCCATTCTTCTCAAACTAGTCCAAAAATTGGAAATAGAAGGAAAAATCCCAAACTCATTCTACGAAACCCAGCATCACCTTGATACCCAAACCAGACAGAGACCCAGCAAAAAAAAAAAAAAAAAAAAAAAAAAAAAAAAAAAAAAAAAAAAAAAAAAAAAAAAAAAAAAAAAAAAAAAAAAAAAAAAAAAAAAAAAAAAAAAGAACTACAGACCAATATCCTTAATCTTTGAATACAGATGCAAAAATACTCAACAAGATACTGGCAAATTGAATTCAACAGCATATAAAAAGAATTATCCATCATGATCAAGTGGGATTCATTCCTGGGTTACAGGGCTGGTTGAATATTCGCAAATCCATCAATGTGATCCATCAAGTTAACAAAATAAAAGAAAAAAAACATATGATCCTGTCGATAGATGCAGAAAAAGCATTTGACAAAATACAGTACCCTTTCTTAATAAAAACCCTTGAGAAAGTCGGAATAGAAGGAGCTTACCTAAACATTATCAAAGCAGTTTATGAAAAGCCCACAGCTAATATCATCCTCAATGGGGAAACACTGAGAGCTTTCCCCCTGAGATCAGGAACATGACAGGGTGTCCACTCTCACCACTGTTGTGTAACATAGTGATGGAAGTCCTAGCATCAGCAATCAGACAACAAAAGGAAATAAAAGGCATCAGAATTGGCAAAGAAGAAGTCAAACGTTCACTTTTTGCAGATGACATGATACTCTACATGGAAAATCCGTTCGACTCCACCAGAAACCTTCTGGAACGGATCAATGAATTCAGTAAAGTCACAGGGTACAAAATCAATGTACAGAAATCGATTGCTTTCCTATACACCAATAATGAAGCAGAGGAAAGAGAAATCAAGAAACTGATCACATTCACTATTGCACAAAAAACCATCAAATACCTAAGAGTAAACCTAACCAAGGAGGTAAAAGACCTATATGATGAAAACTATAAGAAAACGTATGAAAGAGATTGAAGAAGACACCAAGAAATGGAAAAACATTCCATGTTCATGGATTGGAAGAATAAACATTGTGAAAATGTCATCACTACCAAAAGCAATCTACACATTTCATGCAATCCTCATCAAAATTGCACCAGCGTTCTTCTCAAAGCTAGCACAAGCTATCATCAATTTCACATGGAACCACAAAAGACCCTGAATAGCCAAAGTAATAATGAAGAAGAAAACCAAAACGGGAGGCATCACAATCCCAGACTTTAGCATCTACTACAAAGCTGTCATCATCAAGACAGTATGGTATTGGCACAAAAACAGACACATAGACTAATGGAATAGAATAGAGAACACAGAACTGGGCCCACAAATGTACGGCCAATTAATTTTTGACAAAGCAGGAAAGAGTATCCAATGGAAAAAAGACTGCCTCTTTAGCAGGTGGTGCTGGGAGAACTGGACAGCAACATGCAGAAGAATGAAACTAGGCCACTTTCTTACACCATACACAAAAATAAACTGCAAATGGCTGAAGGACCTGAATGTGAGACAGGAAACCATCAAAACCCTCGAGGAGAAAGTAGGAACCAACCTCCTTGACCTCAACCTCAGCAATTTCCTCCTCGACACATCCCCAAAGGCAAGGGAAATGAAAGCAAAAATGAACTATTGGGATCTCATCAAGATAAAAAGCTTCTGCACTGCAAAGGAAACAATCAAGAAAATTAATAGGCAACCTATGGAATGAGAAAAGATAGTTGTAAATGACATGTCAGATAAAGGGCTAGTATCCAAAATCTACAAGGAACTCACCCAACTCCACACCCAAAAAACAAATAACCCAGTTAAGGAATGAGCAGAAGACATGAACAGACACTTCTCCAAAGAGGACATCCAGATGGCCTACAGGCACATGGAACGATGCTCAACATCACTCAACATCAGGGAAACACAAATCAAAACCACACTGAGATACCACCTCACGCCTGTCAGAGTGGCTAAAATGAACAAATCAAGAGACTATAGATGCTGGCGAGGGTGTGGAGAGATGGGCACCCTCCTACACTGTTAGTGGGAATGTAAACTGGTGCAGCCTCTCTGGAAAACAGTGT
>PJEM01021540.1:0-11030 GCA_004023845.1 Helogale parvula | reverse complement strand
GAGGGAGCACTGAGGCAGGGGGAGGCTCTGGGAGCACTGGACTCTTGGGGGTCTGCTGTGGGAACACTGGAGCCTGGGGGGAAGGCCGTGGGAACACTGGGGCCTGTGGGGGGGAGGCCGAGGGAGCATTGGGGCCTCGAGGGGAGGCTGTGGGAGCGTTGGTCCTCCTGCCTGGGTCAGGGGTGAACGCTCTCCTCTTCCTTACACCTCCAGAGGAGGAGAACACAGTGAATGGTGTTGGGAAGCAGGAACTGTCCGGGGAGTCGAGATCAATTTGACCCTATGTTGACTGGCACACCTGGGCGGTCCCTTCTGGTGTCTGAGCCTCAGTGGAGTCTTGAGAGGAGGGGCGGATGGGAGGTTGTCAGGCTATTTCCTGGCACCCCCAGGGGCTTCTCAGAGCGGTATGTGCAGACAAGCCTGGTTCTCGGAGCCCTCCTGGCTCCCATCTCCAGGACTGGCTGTCTTTGATCTGCTTTATGCCTTGTGTTTGCTCCCGAGATATCACTTCCTCAAGGGCGGTCCTGTTGAAAGAAAGTGTTAAGAGGATTCCTGTTGAGCCTTCCAGCTCGGAGGCTTCATGCGATGCCATAGCCACTTCCAACAAAGTAGACTGCGTGGTCTTCCACTCCCTCCTCTGCAACCACAGTCTTGGCTGCCTGTGCAGGGGGGTCCCTGGCACTGGCTCAGGGCTGATCCCATGAGGAAACCAAGCTACTGGGCTCACCGTGTCCCCCACGAGCCCTGAGTTGCCCTACTTGGTTCTTATCTTCCCCATTTTTACAGTCAGGAGGGAGGATAGCAGTTTGGAGCTATTTCTGTCGAAGAATACTTAGAGAGACACCCTCTTCTGCGCGCTCTGCTCAGTGCAGACGGCAAAGTGCTTCGCCAGCCAGGGTCCCCTTTGCCTTAAACATCCTTGTGAGTCTGAAAGGGCAGAGGTTTTCCCCCTCCCCCTGTCCCTTCATCCCAAGCACAGGCTACAACTAAGCCTTTCTTTCTTTCTTTCTTTTTTTTTTTTTTTTAAGATTTACTCTTTTCTTTTAAAAATTTTTAATGTTTTTTATTTATTTTTGAGAGACAGAGACAGTGTGAGCAGGGGAGGGTCAGAAAGAGAGGGAGACACAGAATCTGAAGCAGGCTCCAGGCTCTGAGCTAGCTGTCAGCACAGCGCCCGATGCGGGGCCCAAACCCACGGACCACGAGATCATGACCTGAGCCGAAGCCAGACGCTCAACCGACTGAGCCACCCAGGCGCCCCTAAGCCTTTCTTTTGGAGACATGAATGTCGCTCATCAGTGGGTACAGTACTGGCTGTACAGTGCAATTTACATAACACCAACAGCAACTGCGTGTTCAGCGTCTGGCAAACGCCAGGCTCTGTGCTTCGCTTGTTCTGTGCACTGCCTTATCTGATCCCCATAGCAGTCCTGTGAGGTGGGTATTGTTGGAAGTCCCGTTTTACAGAGGAGGGCAGTAAGGCTCAGAGAGGTCAAGTCACTTGCCCGAGGCCACACAGCTAGAGCAGGCACATCCGTCAGGTAGCGCCTGGCCTTGGAGGATGCCGGCGGTGGCCCCAGAAGGGCCAGGATGTCCAGGTTGCAAAGTACCCTCACGGCAGTCTCTTGTGGGTTTCTCAGCGGCCCTGTGCATTGTGCAGGGTGGGGACGTTTGGAGTCCCAACTCCAGAGTACAAGCGTGTGTTTGTTCCACAGCGTCAGCATCCCTTCATTGACTTGCTGAGAGTGGGATGTGCTGTGCATGGGGGCACTGCGTTGCTGGGTACACAGCACATCTTTGAAAAGTCACCATCCTGTGACATCAGCCTTGCACTTCCTGAGAGAGATCCTCTGCATGTGACAGACACAGATAGGAGGCTCCCAGTGGCAGTGCCCACGGACACAGCGATGCCACCTCTTTACTTACTGAAACGTCCAGCAGTTTTACACACGGTATCTCATTTAATCGTCCCAAGAGCCCTTTCAGGGAGATATTATTATCTTCATTTCACAGTTGGGGAAACTGAGACCTAGAGCGGTTACAAAGCTTTCTCAAGGACACAGAGCAGAGCCAGGCTAGAGTCAGATCTTTTCTCGTCCGAGGCCTAGTGGAGGTGGTGGCACAGGGCTGGCTTTGTGGTTGTGGGGCCCCACACTCAGAAGGGGCCTGTACAAGGTCAATGCTCTGCGGTTGCCTTCTGGACATTTTAAATAATTTTGGAGCAAGAATCTCACATTTTCATTTTTTTGCCGGGCCCTACAAACTTTGCAGCCGGTCCTGCGGCAGCAGGATCTTTCTGGGCCATCAGTGGGAAGAACAGGGTGCCCCCGGCTTCCCCCTCACTCGCTCCTTCCTGCTCTGCCTCTCCTAGGCCCTGTTTGATACGCAGAATGAACTACGCACGCACATCCCAAACTTCACCTTCAACCTGGGCTACTCAGGGAAATTCTTCCACACAGGTAAGTGGGCGTGGCTCTGCCCCCCACGAGCAACTTCCAGGGGCCTTCAGCTGTCCTTGAGGGCAGCAGGTGGGCTGACATGCCACATGGGGGCCACATTTGACCCCTGTGGCCTCCCCCTGATCCGACAGCTCGCAGAGCAGTCCCGGTCCCAGGCAGAGGACATTTGGTGACAGGAATAATATGATAGCCCCCACTCAGGCCTCCCTGCCCTTCAGGCTTTGCTGTCTTTGGGGGACATCTCCCTCTTCTCTCCCCCTTACCTCCATCTTTTAAAATTATTTGTCCTATGTCTGCTTAAAAAGTAATTGGTTGAATTTTAAGAACATTACAGAAACATATAGTATACAAACTAAGAATGTCTGTAATTGTTCCCACCCCAAAGGTGGCCATTGTCTTTTTACTTTCAAGTCTTAAGGGTTGAGGTTGAGGGTGTAGGTTGCCTGATTCATGCCTTCCCTCATCTTTTGGGCTTCCTCCAGTTCCTCAAATGCTGATTTTCTGGGCTGGGCAAGAGGGAAAGACCCCCGATCGGTCCTCTGCAGTACATATAGCCGCCTCCTGCTTGGGCCACGGTGTGGAAAGCCCTCTTGAATTTTAGGAAAAACCCTAAAACTCCACAGTTCTGGGGGGAAAAGTGTGCAAGAGGGTCCTAAAACCAAATAGGAGCAATTCTGGGTTGTCTGTGTGCATTTTTCACACTCTCAGCCCACCTGGCATATCAGGGGCAGTGGTGGCAATATGCATGAGACAGGATTAGACATCCTGTGCATGTTTAAAGAACTTCTCCGATTGTTAAGTGAAAGACAAATGCCAAATGGCCCAATAGGAAAGCAGAAACGGGATCAGAGCAGGCATGTCAGAGCTAGGAGAAACCATTGTGGTCATTGCCTCTGAACCATGGGGTGCAGACATGGGGCCCAAGGGCCCAGGGAGGAGAGGGACTCGGCCGAAGTCACGCATTGGGTGAAATCCACATTCTAGGCCAGAATGCAGGGCCCTGGGGAGGAGGGGTCTGCCTGCTCCCCTGCTATGGCTGAGGTACATCTCCCAGGCAGTGTTCTCGGGTGGGCTGGGGCTGCATCCCCCCACCCCCAGGCACCAGCTCTGGTGGGAGAGCCTCGTGGTGGGGGCTGGGCTGAGCTCCCTGTGCTCTGGCTGTAGGTACTGACGCCGAGGACGCTGGGGACGACCTGCTGCTGTCGTACGTGAAGGAGTTCTGGTGGTTTCCCCACATGTGGAGCCACATGCAGCCCCACCTTTTCCACAACCAGTCGGTGTTGGCCGAGCAGATGGCCCTGAACAAGAAGTTCGCTGTCGTGAGTAAGATTCCCTACGGGGCGGAGCTGGGTGGGCCAGGGGCTGGGCTGGCGGTCTGGACTGCTGGCCTCTCACGGCTTTGGCAGTTCCGTCTGACAGCATTTTATGAGCCACGGTCTCTCTGAAGCCTCACAGAGGCCCCAAGAGGTGGTTCTCGATATTCTTACCTTTAGATAAGAAAGAGATGCTCAGGGAGGCCACACCAGCTAGGACAAGGTCCAGTCAGGACTTCGATCCAGGCCTGTTTATTTCCTGAGCCTAAACTCTTCTTCTTCAGGCCAGAGTGGAAGGCTTGGGAGAGCTTGGGCTGGTGCTCAGGGAAGAGGGAATGAGGCCCAGGTATGGGCTCAGCCTGGGCCCACCAGCCAATCAGAGGCCACGAACCGCAGGAAAAGCGTCTGTCTTTGCTTCTCACTCCTGGGAGCCGGACGGAGTGCAAGAACTCTGGGCTGACAGTTAAGAGTCCCAGCTTGGTCAGTCCCTCACTCCAAGACTCCAGGCACATCCCTTTCCCTCCCTGGGCCTCAGCGTTCCCATCTGTACCGCAAGGGCTTGGACCCACTGCGCTGCCGTTCTAGCCTCTGATCGCTCTTTCCTGTTCTACAAAGGGGAAACAAGGCCCAGTGGGGAAGGAACTCTATGCTCACCGGCCTTGGCCCTCCTCCCCCCAGGAGCACGGCATTCCCACAGACATGGGCTACGCCGTGGCGCCCCACCACTCGGGCGTGTACCCTGTGCATGTGCAGCTGTACGAGGCCTGGAAGCAGGTGTGGAGCATTCGCGTGACCAGCACCGAGGAGTACCCCCACCTGAAGCCGGCCCGCCACCGCCGCGGCTTCATCCACAACGGCATCATGGTGAGCGGGCGCCGGCCGGGCGGCCACTGTGCACGCATCGTCCGGGGAAGCACGGCTTCGGCCAGCTGGCCAGGAGTTTCATACCGGCCCCAGGAACAGTGGGCTGCCAGTCTGGCCTGTCAGAAGCTCCTTCTTAGCTTTCAGGACAGGGGACCAGGGGAGGGACATTTGTTAAAGGGACCTCTGGTAAGGACGGGGAACAGGCCCCGGTCTCATTCGTTTGCTCACTGAGACATTTCTTATGAGCTTCTGCTCTGTCTCTGTCCGTTTTCTAGGCACTGGGGATACAGAAGTGTACAAAACCAGCAAAAGTCCCTGCCCTAGTAGACCTGACATTCTAGTGGCAGGAGATAGTGCGCTCATAAATGTGTAACATAGGTAATGTATGGTCAGATGGTGATGGGACCGTGGAAAAGAGTCAAGCAGGGGAGAGAGATAGGGAGTGCCAGACGAGAGGAGAAGCTGATTGAACTAAAGTGACTACGGAGCGCCCTCCTAGAAGTGAGCCATGCTGCTGTATGAGGAAAAGCGTTCAAGGCAGAGAAAACGTGCAAAGGCCCTGGGGTGGCCTGTGCTGGGCATGTTTGAGGACCAACTAGGAGGCCAGTATGGCTGGAGGGGAGCAAGTGAGGGGGAGACGAGGTCAGAGAGGTGATGGGCCTGATTATGGAGGGCCACATAAGGCCATTGGACGGACATTAGGTTTCTTCTGAGATGGGAGGGTTTACATGAAGTGCTGTTATGATCAGACTCATATTTTAAAAAGATTTCCAGGGTCGCCTGGGTGGCTCAGTTGGTTAAGCATCCGACTTCAGCTCAGGTCATGATTTCACGGTTCATGGGTTCGAGCCCCGCGTCAGGCTCTGTGCTGACAGCTAGCTCAGAGCCTGGACCCTGTCTTCTGATTCTATGTCTCCCTCTCTCTCTGACCCTCTCCTGCTCATGCTGTCTGTCTGTCTGTCTGTCTCTCTCTCTCTCTCTCTCTCAAAAATAAATAAAACATTAAAAATTTTAAAAAAATAAATAAAAGTAAAAAAGATTTCCATTGTTCTGGCTCCTGTGAGTCACAGAGACTTCAGAGGACAAAGTGGGAAGCAGGGAGACAGTTGGGAGGCCACTGAGTCTTCCAGATGAGATAGTGGTGGCTTGGACCAGGGTGCAAAGTTGGGACGCAATCAGATTCTGGACTTATTTGGAAGGTCAGAGCCAACAGGATCTGCTAATGCGTTGGATGTAAGGTGTGGGTGGGAGAGATGAGTCAAGGATGGTTCCAGGGTTTTTGGCCCGAGACACTGGAAGGATGAATTGTCAATAGTCCAAATGGGGTTTATGTGGGAAGGCCGGATTCATGCTTTCATCTGTCCATCCGTTCATCCATCCATCCATCCATCCATCCACTGACCTCTGGGTACGAGGCATTCATATTTTCTCTGGGGATAAGGTGGTGACCAGACAGGCAAGTTCCCTCCTCTCTTGGAATCCAGTTTTATGAGAGGAGACAGGGAATCAGCAGTTAAACTGGTACGTGACTGGGAGCCCTGCCAGGCAGGTTCTAATGCTGTTGAGGGGGTTGCGGGTATGACTGGAGGAGACCCTTGCCAAACAGACCTTCTCCCTTGCCCATGTTTGTTACTGTGGGGTCTGCTCATTTTGTTAACGGAAAATAGCAGTGAAGTATGTAAAAGGCACAGGCTCGTGGTCTTTGAGGGGAGAAGACTCCCAAGGGTGGGGGCTGTGTGGCCGCACAAGAGGCTGCCCTTTCTGAGGAGACGCCTGGCCCTTCTCCCGAGGAAGGGTCCTGGGCCCGCATCCAGGCCCGAGCCGCCACAGCTCTCCCCTGCTCCACCCCAGGTCCTCCCGCGGCAGACCTGCGGCCTCTTCACACACACCATCTTCTACAGTGAGTACCCTGGCGGCTCCAGCGAGCTGGACAAGATCATCAATGGGGGCGAGCTCTTTCTCACCGTGCTCCTCAATCCTGTGAGTGCTCCGTAGCCCTCGGCTGGTGGGGAGGGAGTGGCTGCCGGACAGCCTGTCTGCAGCCCAGGCTGGCTTTCCTCAGCCTCGGGAGGAGGGAGTGGAAGCAGGCAGGAGGGCCAGGAGTCTGGGAGCCCCCTCTGCAGTGCTGGCTCTGTCCCTGCTCACTGTGTGATCGTGGGAAGGGAATCGAGTTGTCTTTTCTTTTTTTCCTTTCATAATCGTGTACTTCAAGGCAATAGTGTTAGCATTTTTGTCTACGTTCTCTTTCCAGCTTTTTGTGTGTGTATAAATACGTAAATGTTTATATTACTATACATAGTAAATCATGATCTATAAACTACATGTTATATATATAATACGTATGTCAACACATATATAAGTATACTGTACTATATAATATTTATATAATATATGTACTACATAGTACATATGTAAGTATACATATATAAAATATAATACATATATTTTAAACTGTCCACGTTTCTGGCCCTCTCTTTCCTTACCTGCAAAATGGAAATAATCATCCACACTTCAGTACTATTAAGGAGATATCAAGTGATGGTGCTATTCAGCTTTACGGGGTGACCGAGTAGTCTTTATCTTCCGCGAGCACCCCACCAAAAAAATACAAAGGAACACCTAAGTGACTGCGCAGTAGGTCAGCTCCCCGTTTCAGGGCTATAAGAGTTGGTGGTCAGTCAGACCTGGATTCCGCTGGCTGTGCCTCGGCCAAGGCCACACAGCGAGTCTGTTAATGGCCCGAGTAAACCTTGGACAGGTCGCAGAATGAGTCTGCAAGCCACTGCAAGGCCAGAAGAGCCAGAAGGGGGGAGGAGGGGCCTCCGATGCTGAGCAGCCCCGCCCCCTGCCTTCCCTCCCCCTGAGCAGATCAGCATCTTCATGACGCACCTGTCCAACTACGGGAATGACCGCCTAGGCCTGTACACCTTCAAGCACCTGGCGCGCTTCCTGCACTCCTGGACCAACCTCCGGCTGCAGACGCTGCCGCCCGTGCAGTTGGCCCAGAAGTACTTCCAGATCTTCTCCGAGGAGAAGGACCCGCTCTGGCAGGTGGGTGGCTGGGCGGGGCGGTGGCCCAGGGTCCTGTCGCACAGGTGGAATGCCCACACTCACGGGCCTGCACTCCAGACCTGGGCTTGGCCCTCAGGCCCTCGTACTCTCTCGAGTGCAAACTCAGGCGCACACCTGCTCGCCAGTACAGGCGGACTTGCTTGTTCTCACGCATCCACATGTACACCCCTCCCACACAGACCCACATGCACGCACACTCATGCACACCTTCTGAAAAAGCATTACAGTCCTGAAAAGGAACACAGTGTAGATCAAGTATGGGTCAAAGCAACTGCCTGACCTGGTTAGCATATTTTTTTTAAGATTAAAAAAAATTTTTTTTAATGTTTTCTTTATTTTTGAGACAGAGAGAGACAGGGCATGAGCAAGAGAGGGGAAGAGTGTGAGGGATTCACAGACTCTGAAGCAGACTCCAGGCTCTGAGCTGTCAGCATAGAGCCCGACATGGGGCTCAAACTCACTAACTGTGAGATCATGACCTAAGCCGAAGTTGGACGTTTAACCAACTGAACCACCCAGGCGCCCCTACGATTTTAATTTTAAGTAATCTCCACACCCAATATGGGGCTTGAACTCCCAACCCCAAGATCAAGAGCCACATGCCCTATCAGATGAGCCAATCAGGTGCCCCATGGCCTGGTTAGACTCAGATAGTCCTTCTCATGCTCATAGGCTCTGTACCACAGGAGAGGGGACTGATGGGAAGGTTTGAGGGGGCAGCTCTTGGGGAAGTCAGTCCCTGAGCGTTGTCAAAATCTGGACACAGAAGCTAAGCAGGAATCGATGGCAGTCTCATAGTTCAGACCAGAGGTTCTGACTCATGGGCCAAATGTGGCCTGAGGTCTGTTTTTATAAATAAAGTTTTATTGAAATCCATCTACATTCATTGTTTTAAGTACTGCAGCAATGGAGTTGAGTAGTTGTGACAGAGACCAGATAGTACTCGAGGCTAAAATAGTTACTAAACACTTACCAAAAGATTTACTAAACTCTGTAGAAAAGGTTCACTGACAGCTCATTCAGGTAAATTCAACAGGTGCTCCTGAGCTTCTGTTTGGTGCCCGGCATGGGGCTGAACTTCTGCTAGGACTAACAGAAGTGGTCCCTGCTTGCTCGCAGGTCAGTGTCCTGAGCTGGAGGGGTGACGAGGACACATGTAGTGACTCTACCTGGCAGCACTTAACGGCCACACATCCATGTGCAAGGAGAGTCTGTTCATTGGGTTTGGGCCCCCACCCCCACCCCAGCATTCCCTCCACTGTTGTTTTAGGACCCCTGTGAGGACAAACGCCACAAAGACATCTGGTCCAAGGAGAAGACGTGTGACCGCTTCCCAAAGCTCCTCATCATTGGCCCCCAGAAAACAGGCAAGTTTCTCTCCTCTTGGCCTGTGTCCCCCACTGCCTACTGTCTCAGCCACAGAGTTCTGGGGACCACCGGGCCCTGGGTCCACTCCCAAGTACTCTGCCCCCTCGTTCCCAGGAAGTGAGAGTGAAGTCGGGATGAACATGAACTGCCTGTCAGTATGGAAGTGGGGAGGGGGTGGAGGATGGCCATGGAATTTTCTGTCTGTCCTGACCCCCGGCCTCAGGGAGCTCACTCTGCGTCTTCCTGGGAGTCTCTGAGTCTAGGCAGAGAAGCCCAGATCAGCTGCTCCGCAGATTTGAGCAGTGTCAGGCAAAACTGGTTCAGTACAAAGAGAATGGCCATCACTTAGTCATGTCTGACAGAGGCAAAAGAGGGAGAAGGCAGGGTGGTAGGGTTGCTACATCTTTGCCAACAAACACACTCTGCGGCATGAATGAGTCCTCCCGTGTTATAGATCAAAACACCTGAGGCTCAGAGAAGCTAAGTGCCCCCCCCCCCCCACACACACATTCAGTTAGGAAATGAGCGATTCAAATCTTGGATCCTTATCTCTATGACCCCCAAAGCTTAAGTAAACTAACTCTATAGTCTCCTTCTTTCTTTCTTTTTTTAAAATTTTTTATGTTTTTTATTTTGAGAGACAGAGATTGAGCAGGGGAGGGGCAGAGAGAGGGGAGACACAGAATCCAAAGCAAGTTCCAGGCTCTGAGCTGTCAGCACAGAGCCTGATGCAGGGCTTGAACCTATAGACTGAGATCATGACCTGAGCCGAAGTCGGACACTTAACTGACTGAGCCACTCAGACGCCCCAGTCTCCTTCTCTTTCAAGATCTCTCCTCATAGCATATAAACCATAGACTCGCACCCAGGAAAGGAATGCGGTCTTTAAAGGAGGGAGTAGATCCTGTATAGTGAAGTGGGCAGAGAGTGTGAGTGAGGGAAGAGCACCCAGAAGGAAAGGCATTCGATCCTAATTTCTTAGCCCTTCAAGAATTTCTTCACGTCAACAGATTGCAGGCCCTGGGCTCCCTTTTCTCTGAGCTCCTCCCAAGTGTCGGAAGATAGAGCCCAGAACTGGAAACCATCTTCTGGGATTATGAAAAGACACTAATCGATTGGCTGCTGGAGTCCAGGGGTTGGAAGGATTCTGAGGCCAAGTTCCTGTGTAGCATTTGGACTGCATGATTTGGACTGATGTCCACAGTGGATGCAGGAGTTGGGGTGCCCACAGGCGTGCCCTGCATTCGCCATCCTGAGTTTCATAAAATTCTTTGATCATATAGATGAAGAAACTAAACCCCAGAGCAGGAAAGGGACTTCCCAGGATCCCCCGGTGGGGCACAGAGAGCTGGATTCGGAACCCAGGATCGCAGACCCCATCCTTGAGTTGGGGCCGGGCCCTGGTCTCAGCTGCCTTCTATCCCCACAGGCACCACAGCCCTCTACCTGTTCCTGGGTATGCATCCCGACCTCAGCAGCAACTACCCCAGCTCAGAAACCTTTGAGGAGATCCAGTTTTTCAATGGCCACAACTATCACAAAGGCATCGACTGGTGAGTGGCCCCTTCTGTCCTGAGCGGATGGGAAAGCTGTCTTGGAGTCTGCCCGGGAGGAGGGCGGTTGTGGTCACAGCAGGAAGCAGCTGGCACTTGCTCACCCCCCAGCCAAAGTTCCTGTAAACAGGGACCAAGCTCAGTGACCCTTGGATCATGATGTTGGCGCCTTGTCACGGGCCGGGACATTTGATGAGGAAGCCCTTTGCCCCTTTGCATTATCGCCTGGGGTCAGAGACTGCTGGAAGCCGGAGCCAACCCCTCCCTTGCTTGCCGGCAAACATCCTGAGTTCCCGAGGAGGATAGGGACTGGCCCAAAGTCCTGAGAGTTGGGGACAGAGCAGGGGCGAGATCTGACTGTTCTGACCCGAGAGCTGGCCCTTCTCAGCTGTGTTTGTCTG
>PJEM01021539.1:0-11031 GCA_004023845.1 Helogale parvula | reverse complement strand
AGCAACGGATGGAGCGGTACCACGTGGCCGCAGCCCAGGCCAAGACCAAAGGGGACCAGCGGAAGGCTCGCATGCACGAGCGCATCCTCAAGGTGCGTGGGGCCCGCGGGCAGGTGGGCAGCCCCCGGAGGCCTTGCCAGGCGAGCCCTGACGCCATGTCTGCCACAGCAATACCAAGGCGCCATCCGGGCCCACAAGGCTGGCCGAGCAGTGGACGTGGCCGAGCTGCCGGTGCCCCCAGGTAGGCACTGCCCCTCCCCCAGCCTCTGAGCCTTTGTAGCTCCTATTCTGCCTGACCATACAGGCCCGGGGGACTGTTTGCTCCGCATTCAGGAACTCTGAAAACTTGTCCCTTAACTGGTACCTTAAAAGTTGAGTCACAATAGGAGTGTTTATACCACGGAAATTGGCAGACGCTGGACATCAGGGGGTTTATTTGGAGCTCCTGTTCCCCAGCCCCACTGCCGTCTGTCTGATTCCTCCATTTCTTCTCTGTTTGACTCCTTCTTACGCATCGGCTCTGCTCAGCCTCCTGTCAGCCCCCCTCCCCCGGGGGTTGGGGGCCTCCTCTGGGTTCTCAGAGCTGCCTGTGCATCCCCCGGGAGCGCAGTTCTGTCTCAGCACCGTGGTCCCCCAGGAATCCCTCCCTCCAGGCCCATGATCATCTGTTGTGCCTGGTACCCCTCCTCACCCAGCGCCATCAGGGCCTGGGTCCCTCCCTCCTGACTGGGCCCTGATTGGCCGCCCAGGCTTCCCCCCCATCCAGGGCCTGGAGGCCACCGAGCCCACCCCGCAGAGCCTGGTGGGGGTCCTGGAGACCGCCATGAAGCTGGCCAACCAGGAGGAAGGTGCAGACGATGACGATGATGAAGAACCTAAGAAGGTATGAGGGGCTGGGGTCTTGGGGGGAGGCAGGGGTGTGGCCACCAAGCTCTGACAGAGGCTGGGAAGCTGGCCTCCCTCCCGGCCTCCTGGCCCCGCCGCTTCCCGGCTGTGCAGCCATGGCCAAGTCATTTTGCTCTCTGATCGCGCTTCCTCATCTGTAAAGTGGGCGCAGGGGGCGTGCCCAGCTCTGTAAGGATTCAATGCGAATGAGACTCTCTGGGGCATTCGGCGCCGAGGAAATAGAAACGAAGACAATCACCCTTGTCAGTACCAGGGCCTGCCCCCTTGGGTGCTGGAACAGCTCTGCCTCCCGCTCCGTCTCTCAACAGCCCACCAGCCCTCCGGCCCCCACGGCCCAGCCCAAGGCCCCACCCTCAAGGGCACCCCAGTCAGGCTCCACCCCAGCAGCCAAAGCAGCCCCCAAGGGCACATCCACCAGAGGTAGGTGTGCCCTCCCCTCCTGGGCTGCCCGTTGCCTGGCCATGGGCCGGGCAACACCCACAGACACCCCTGCACCCACAGCCCAGCAGCAGCTGGCCTTCCTGGAGGGCCGTAAGAAGCAGCTCTTGCGGGCCGCGCTGCGAGCCAAGCAGAAGAATGACGTGGAAGGCGCCAAAATGCACCTGCGCCAGGCGAAGGGGCTGGAGCCCATGCTGGAGGCCTCACGCAATGGACTGCCCGTGGACATTGCCAAGGTGAGCCCTCCTGGCCCTCTGGACCTTCCCAGGCACCCGCCAGATGGGCTGTGGCCACTTACCAGCCATGCAATGTGGACTATATTAGGGTCCAGGTTAAGCTTCTGTAAGAAAAAGTCCCCCCTCCTCCCCTCCCCCCCTTCCCACCTCCCCACTCAGTGGCTGAAAGAAGACAGACCTGTTTCTTGCATGTAATACTCAGGGCAGTCTGGGCTCTGGAAAAGACAAAGCCCTCCAAGGCCCAGGTTCCTTTCATTTTGTTGCTCTGTCACACCCCAGAAGGTCATCTTTGTCCACGTGGTCAGAGTGGATTGGCGCCCTGTCTGTGTTTGGTCCACGGGAAGTAGTGAGAGAGAGAAAGGGCAAGGCGAGCAGTTTCCTTTATTTTTTTTTTCATTTTATGTTTATATATTATTGAGACAGAGAGAAACAGAGCATGAGTGTGGGAGGGGCAGAGAGAGAGGGAGACACAGAATCCGAAGCAGGCTCCAGGCTCTCAGCTGTCAGCACGGAGCCCGAAGCGGGGCTCGAACCCACAAATCTGAGATCATGACCTGAGCCGAAGTTGGACGCTTAACCGACTGAGCCACCCAGGCACCCTAACCAGTTCCCTTTAAAGGGAATCACATGGTTGGACCTGGCTGCACCTGGCTGCAAGGGATGCTGGGACATGTAGTCTCTGGGCTGTGTGCCTAGCCAGAACTCCACTCCTAGGGAAGAGAGGATAAGGATTACATTTGGGGGAAACAGTGAACAGATCTGCCACTTTGGGAGGAACCATCCACTTCTCCCTGAGCGCTACTTTTCTCCTCCGGGGAAGAAAGAAGAGCAGGGCAGGGGCAAAGCAGTGGTCCAGGAAGGCCTCTCCAAGAAGGGGTGACAGTTCCGTGGGTGGGCCTGTTCATGGCTGACCAGCAGGCCCCTCCCCCACGAGGCTCGTCTCCTCCAGGTGCCCCCCGCCCCCGTCAACAAGGACGACTTCTCTCTGGTCCAGCGGCCTGGCCCAGGTCTGTCTCAGGAGTCTGCCCGGCGCTACGGTGAGCTCACCAAGCTCATAAGGCAGCAGCACGAGGTGAGGCGGGCCCCTGGCCCGGATCAGCAGGCTTCCCTCAGGGTCACGGCCCCCCACCCCTCCCCTCACTGCCTTCTGCTCCTCAGATGTGCCTGAACCACTCCAACCAGTTCACCCACCTGGGCAACATTGCCGAAACCAGCAAGTAAGTACCCCCGTCCCCGCCTCTGCCGGACGTCTGTGCTCGCATCCTCCTCCAGGACCAGGGACCTGAGCAGGGCTCTCTTGCTGGCAGATTTGAAAAGCTGGCAGAGGACTGTAAGCGGAGCATGGAGATTCTGAAGCAGGCATTCGCCCGGGGTCTCCCCACGCCCACTGCCCGCTTTGAGCAGAGAACCTTCAGCGTCATCAAGTAAGGCCCTAATGCCCCTTTGGAGAGGGGTTTGCGCTCCCTAGAAGCCAGCAGAGGACTTGCCTCCATGGGGAGTTTGGTGGCCTGGTGCAAGCACAGTATATGCAAGGGTCCTGAGGCAGGCATGAGGTATAAGTGAAAGATGGTGCTGGGGTGCTCCCAGTCACACCCTGGGAAATGGGAGGGACCTAGCGAGTGCAGAGACGTGCCTTGTCCCCAGGCTTGGGCGAGCCCTCAGCGGGGTTGGTATTGGTCCCGCTCCTGTGAAGCCTTCCCACACCCTGGGGAATTGGGGTCGTTTTTCCCACTTACAGATGAGGTTAGGCACAGCCACTGCAATAACCTAGGATGCCCCACCCCCTTTCCTGAGCTCCCCCACATCTGCATAGTCTGGCTCCCCATCAATTCATTTCCACCCGCTGTCTCTACTTTGCTGGCCTCCTGCCACACAGGCCTGCTTTTTGGTTCCTCAGACAAACCACCCTCACCCTCAGAGCCTTTGCACTGGCTATTTCCTCTGCCCAGACCCTCTTCCCCAGGCCTCTGCGTGGTAGCACCTTCTTGGCATCAGAATCACCTATGATGTCACCTCCCTTGACTCCGTCTAAATCAGCCCGTCCCGAGCGTACTGCACTCTCTTCCCCATTTTTAATTTTCTGCAGAATTGCTTTGCCTCTCTGTTTATATATGCATCAGTCTTCTGTTCACTCAGCTAGTGTGGGCTCCATGAGCACAGGGATGGGGTCTGTTACACTTACTTCTTTGTCCCGAGCAGTGAGGACACCAGCGGGCACCTAGAAATATTGTTTTTTAAAACATTTTATAAATATTTATTTTTGAAAGAGACAGGGACAGAGCGCAAGCGGGTGAGGGGCAGAGAGGGAGGGAGACACAGAACCCCGAAGCAGGCTCCAGGCTCTGAGCTGTGAGCACAGAGCCCGACGCGGGGCTCGAACCCACGAACCGCAAGATCATGACCTGAGCTGATCCTTAGTCACTCAACCGACCAACCTCCTCTGGTGCCCCCCCAGAAATATTGTTAAATGAAGGGAAGGTGCCCCAGCGGTGAGGCCACTGGCTGGCGCCAAGTAAGTCCCAGACTGAAGAAAAGTCTCGAGAATGAGTCTTTGGCAGACCTGGACAAAACTCCAGTCTGTCCCGAGCCTAAAACCGGAGCCCAGGAACCCTTGTACCCGCCAAGGCCAGCAGGGGGTGTGTTCGTGGCCCCGCAAAGGGGCAAAGACGCGGGCAGGCGTAGGGGCTGATGTGCCTCTATCTCCCCACCTGCCCTTCCGGAAGGATCTTCCCGGACCTCAGCAGCAATGACATGCTCCTGTTCATCGTGAAGGGCATCAACTTGCCCACGCCCCCAGGTGAGAGCTGCCAGGCAGGGGTCGGGACCATGGGACTGCCTCCCGGCCCGGCTCTGACCCTCGTTTGCCCGCAGGCCTGTCTCCCAGTGACCTGGATGTGTTTGTTCGGTTTGACTTCCCCTATCCCAACGTGGTACGTGGGGAGCCCAGGAGAGGAAGGATGGGCTCCAGCCTCATCGGGTTGCGAATGGGTGGGCAGGGGTCCAAGGGCAGGCCCCTGAGCCTTCCTGCCTCCTATTTGGCTGTAGGAAGAGGCTCAGAAAGACAAGACCAGTGTGATCAAGAACACCGACTCCCCTGGTGAGTGGAGGAGGGGCGGTGAGAGGCACCCTAGCCCTGTGCAGAGAGAACCCTAGACCGTAGCCTGACCCCTCCCCCCCTTCCTCTTCGCCCGTCTTCATTCCCCGAGTAGAGTTCAAGGAACAATTCAAACTCTGCATCAACCGCAGCCACCGGGGCTTCCGAAGGGCCATCCAGACCAAAGGCATCAAATTCGAAGTGGTCCACAAGGGGTGAGCTGGGGGTGCCGGTGCTGGGCGGGACTCTGGGGGAGGGGAGCTGCCCTGGGCCCACCGTCCTGTTCCCCTCCCCCCTCATGCACACAGGGGGCTGTTCAAGACTGACCGGGTGCTGGGCACAGCCCAGCTGAAGCTAGATGCCCTGGAGAGCGCGTGCGAGGTCCGGGAGATCCTAGAGGTGAGACGTGGACCTTTGTCCAAAGGCTGCAGTGTGTGGCTGTGTCATTTGTGTGATATCATTCACAAGCTCCCTGCAGGCCCTGGGCCTCCTAGGGGTCTCTTCTGCGGACCCAGCTTCTCCCCCAGGGGGTCCCAGACTTCCGTACTACCCAGCCCTAAGTATTCCCAGCACCCTGCTCCGTTTCGACCCAGGGGCTCAGGTCTCGGGAATTACCCTGGTTCTCCCTGATCCCGGCCCCAGGTCCTGGATGGCCGCAGGCCCACCGGGGGGCGGCTGGAGGTGATGGTCCGGATTCGGGAGCCACTGACCGCCCAGCAGTTGGAGACCACGACTGAGAGGTGGCTGGTCATCGACCCCGTGCCAGCAGCCGTGCCCACAGTGAGACTCTGACCCGCCAGCCACCCCAGGGAGGGAGGCTTGATTCAAGGGGGGACCAGGAATCACAAGACTGGTTCTGTCCCCTGAAGCAGGTCGCTGGGCCCAAAGGGAAGGCCCCTCCCGTGCCCGCCCCTTCGAGGGAGCCAGGGAACAGGTAGGTGGCTGGGTCCAGGCATGCTGGGGAGAAGCCCCTTCTCCCTGTTTCGGCCCCTCCTGGACATTGTCCCATCAGGCAAAAATTGTAGCGTGTCCCTTCCCTGCTCCCAAATGTCTCCTGGCTCCCCTTCTCCTGAAGCATCCAGTTGAAACTTCTCAGCCTGACACTTAAGATCTTTTGTGATTGGACCATTACCAATATATCCAGTTGTCTTGTCTCACCCCACTTTCTCCTCTTTGTTCATGGTTACCTATACCGAGTTTTCTCTGGCCTCTGGGCTTTTCTGTGTTCTGATGATGCCTGGAGCCCCCTACCCAATACCTGCTCCCCACTCCCCTTCCCTGCTCTAACTCCCTGGCTCCCAGCTTGGCTACGGCCTTCCCTGACCCCCGGGCATGGCAGTTGTCTGAATGCACAGCCCTCAGCCCCTTGGGCTCAGCAGCACCAGGGTGGGCCTGGCTCATCTCCTCCTGTTCCCCGGTGCCTAGTGCGTCTGTGAGAATTAATGAGGGGTCAGGGCTGGGGAGGGGGGTCCTCACGGCCCTTCATCCCTCCCTAACTCCATAGGCCGGCCCGGCCCCTGCACAGCCTCAGCGTGCTGGCCTTCGATCAAGAGCGGCTGGAGCGGAAGGTGGGTGCCTGCTCTGACGGGCTTGCCGGGGCCGGATTGGGGGTTCGGTAGGCCCCGGGCAGGGCCGCCACAGTCCCTGACTCTGCACCCCGCAGATCCTGGCCCTGAGACAGGCGCGGCGGCCGGTGCCCCCGGAGGTGGCCCAGCAGTACCAGGACATCATGCAACGCAGCCAGTGGCAGAGGGCGCAGCTGGAGCAGGGGGGCCCGGGCATCCGGAGGGGTAGGGTCTCGGGAAGGGGTGCATGGGGGAGGGCAGGGCTGCAGTCCCCATCCTGACCCCCCCCCCCCCCGGTCCTCCGCCCTCAGAGTACGCGGCCCAGCTGGAGCGTCAGCTGCAGTTCTACACAGAGGCGGCCCGGCGCCTGGGCAATGACGGCAGCAGGGTGAGCCAGGCGAGGCCTGGGTGGGCGCTGGGGGGCCGGGGCTGCCCGTGGCTGCCCGCTGACCACCTCTTGGCCCCCAGGAGGCTGCCAAGGAGGCACTCTACAGGCGGAACCTCGTAGAGAGTGAGGTGAGCGGCCAGCGCGTATGTGTGGGGCGTAGGGGGAGGGGTGCGGGGCATGGCTGTGGCCATGAGCACCCCCGCCCTGACCCCGGCGGCCTCCCCCACAGCTGCAGCGGCTCCGCAGGTGAGGGGCCGCCTGCCCAGTCCGTGCCCAAGGCCCTGGCACCGGGAGGAGCGGACCGAGCCACAGCCAGAGAGCAGACAAGCAGACAATCAGCAGACCGTCGGCTCCAGATGGACACGTTCCCCACTGGGTTCTCCCTGGCCGGGGGCACCAAGGATGGCACCGCCAGCCAGCTTGTGCCCCTTGCCCGGGCCTGGCTGGGTGAGCCCTGGAGAGTCCTGTTTGCACAGCCTGGGGTGTCCGGCCCCTGGCCTGCCCCAGAGGTGGGGGGGGGGAGCTAGGACCAAGCCCCGAGGACCCCTGCAAGCACTTTACTTCCTTCCCCTTCCCAGCCTTAACCCGAAAGCCCACCCACACCCCAAAGAAGCCGCTGAGGTCAGCCAGAGCCTGGCCGGCTCCCCAGGGCTGACACAGGGAATAAACCGCCAGGGCCCTGCCTGGCTTACTCTGTCCTGTTTATGTTTCTTGCCCCCACCTTCTGTGGCCAGCTGGGTCCCCCCCTCAGTCCCTCCCGGGGGGTTGATGGCAAGGTGCCCATGAGAGGGGGCAGCCCATGGGGGGAGAGTGCCTGTGAAGGATGTGTTCGATCGCTTACTCCACGGACACGTGTGAGAGCCTGTGGCCTGCTGCAGGGCGTCTGCCGTACCCTGTGTGGCCCTCACTGGTGGCCCTGGGTGTGTTCAGGCTTACACGTAGGGTCAGCTCTCGTGTGATGTGGCTCTCAGTGACCCCTCGAAAGCCAGCCCGGCCACTCCCTGGCCACAGGACTTGGTCCAGATTGCCCGACCCTCTTAGCATCCCGAAGACTCAGTTTCCTCGGCTGGATGCCGGGATGGTGAAGCCCCTCCTGCAAGGTGAAGGGCACCTGGCAGGTGCTGGGCACTCGAAAGTGTTATTAGGCTTTATTGCTGCCATCTCTCCACTGGAGCGGGGAGCAGGGACCGTGTCCGGCAAGGTGGGTGCAGTCTGTGTGCCCCGCGTGCGAGCTGCATGCTTGTCTCTCCCGGGGCTCCCTGTGTGCAGACGCGGTGCCCTGGCCCCCAGCTTCCTGGCCAGCACCGGCCAGGCGGTTCAGCCCCTGAGGCCTGCGAGAGCCTGGCTGAGGCCCCGGTGGGCACTGTCTCCTCAGTCCATGACCCAGTGGGGTCCCAGGGGTCTGGGCTACACTGCTGGGCCCCCCTGTGCTCAGGGGCTCCCTGCCCGTGGCTGGCGTGGAGTTGTGGGTGGCAGCCGGACCAGGACCTGCTCGGGGTTACCCGCCGTGTCCACCACCCTCAGGTGCAGGAGCCCCAGGAAGGCCTCGGGCGCGATGCTGGTCATGTGAAGCCTGTTTGCCCTGAAACCAAGGGGTGGGCGTGAGGGTGGATGCCCAGGAAGGAGAGCCACACCCGTCCTGAACCCCCCAGGGGCCTGCTCGAGTCCGCCATAGCTGTCAGGGGCCTCCCTCCCACCCCCAGGACTCACTCTCCCCAGCTGCCGCCCCTCGGGGGCACCTGAGAAAGAGGGCGCGCAGGCGGGGGGTGCCGAGGAAGACTTCAGGACCCACGTGGCCGATGCGGTTGCCCTGCAGGTGCAGCTCTTCCAGGGCCTCGGGCAGGTCGGGGGGCACGAAGGACAGCTCGTTGTGGCTGAGGTCCAGCACCTGGGCGCAAGGGCAGAGGCTGCCCCCAGGTCTTGAGCCCCAAACCTCTTCCCTGGGCGCCTAGCCTGGGCCTTCTGCCCCTCCCCCTCAACGCCGGTGGTGCCACCAGAGGCCTCCCCCGCCGGTCCCCTCTGGAGCAGGCTGTGATGCAGGCACTAGGGTCCCAGACCGACAGAGACCTGCCTGCTGGGGGAGAGGCCACCTCGGTCAGCCATTCGCAAAGATCTGGCACCTTCCCACCCTGTCCATCCATCCAGGGCTTTCTAACTAGCATGTTTGTGCTGCAGGCCAGGAGCTGGGCTGTTCTGTGCCCAAAGACCACTCTGATGCCTAGAACGGCGCTTGCTCCCACAGATGCCCTAAACTGTGCCATCAGCAGCAGTGAGAAGGAGCCAGAGGTGCCATGTTCTCTGGGGAGGCGGAGGACCAGATGGCAGGGTCAGCACAGCCCAAGGGCCGAGGCCGGATCTGCCTGACCCACCTCAGGCCCCTTCGCTGGGCTCTTCAAGGCATCTCAGGGCCTTGAGAGGGGCCGCTGTGAGGCGTGGGGGGGGACGGGGAGGGGCTGTGGGGCCAGTGTGGCTTAGCAGCCCCGCGCCTGACCTGCAGGGCCTGGAGTTCGTGCCAGGTGCCGGGGCCGATGTCTCCGACCCGGAGCCGGTTGTGCGCCAGGCTGAGCTCCCGCAGCTGGGCCAGGCCGGCCAGCGGCTCGGGCTCCAGGGCCCGCAGCTCGTTGCGCTGCAGCCGCAGGGTTTGCAGGCCGCCGGGCAGGCCGCCGGGCAGCCGCGTCAGCTGGTTGCCGGCCAGGTCAAGGCTGCGCAGGGCGCGCAGCGGACGGAAGGCCCGGCGGTGCACGCGGGCGCTGACCAGGCGGTTGTAGGCCAGGTTGAGTTCTGCCAGGCCCGGCATGCCGGCCAGGTCCCGGGGGCCCAGTGCGGTCACGTGGTTGTGCGGCAGCACCAGGGCCCGCAGGCGGCGGGGCAGCCCCAGGGGCACGTGGGCCAGCCTGTTGCCGTAGAGGTGCAGTGTGTGCAGGCCCCGCAGCGGCCGCAGCGCCCCCGCGGGCAGCCCCGTCGCCCCCAGCTGGTTGTGCTGCAGCAGCAGGTAGCGCAGGCCCCGAGCCCCGCGCAGCCGGGCTGCCTCCACCCAGCGGATGCGGTTGCGGCCCAGGTGCAGCACAGCCAGGGTGCGGGGCAGGCCGGCGGGCACTGAGGCGAGCCGGTTGTGGGACAGGTCCAGGTACTCGAGGTGGTGCAGCTTGCTGGTGGAAGAGAGGACCAGCGTTGGGCTGGGTGCGGGAGGGGGGGGGGGGGGGATCTGGAGTGGGGAGGGTTGAGGAGTGGTCCTGCATAGAAGCTGGAGACTCCACCTTGGGGCTGGACCATCTGGGTGGGAGTCACACTAGCAGAGCTCAGGGCAGATTCCATCCCCGGGTTAGATGTGGAGGTGACCAGGGGCGCCTGGGTGGCTCAGTCAGTGAAGCATCCGACTTTGGCTCAGGTCATGATCTCACAGTTTGTGAGTTCAAGCCTTGAGTCAGGCTCTGTGCTGACAGCTCAGAGCCTGAAGCCTGCTTTGGATTCTCTCTCTCTCTCTCTCTCTCTCTCTCTCTCTCCCCCTACCCTGCTTGTGCTCTCTCTCTCTCTCAAAAATAAATAAACGTTAAAAAAATTTTTTTAGATGTGGAGGTGGCCAGGACAGAGCTCTGGGTGCAAGTCTGCATGTGGCAGTGATGACGTTTGGGCAATAAAACTGAGGCCCAGAGTGGATAGGAGCAAGGATGGCTGCCAGGTGCTCCCATGAGCCCAGTGCCCAGCAGGTGCTCACCAAACGAGGCCTCGGTTTGGGAGTCCTACAAGGGGCGGAGGGTTGGGGTGCTCCGACTCTGATACTCCTGCCAGCATGAAGCTACACCTCTGTCCTACCCCGTCCCGGTCCCCACCTGAAGGTAGTGGAGTCCAGGCCACTGTCCGTCAGCTGGTTGTGCTGGAGGTAGAGCTCACGGAGCTGTGTCTGGCGGCTCAGTGCTCCTCGGGGCACCTTGGAGATGAGGTTGTTCTGGGAAAGGAAGAAAGAGTGAGACCAGGGGCTGGGGACAGAGAGCAGCAGGGAGCCATGGAAGGCTCTTGAGTAAGGGAGGACCAAGGCACTCACTTCAGCAAAGCAGGTCAGAGAGCACTTGTGAGTGACCCGCACCAGGGAGCAAGACTCGAAGGTATTTGTGACTATTGGAACCCTCAGGAGGGGAAGGGCTCCCCCAGGAAAGACGTAAAGGGGGCCCAAGGTGGGGGGGTGGCAAGGAGGAGGACGGGCACCTGCAGGTGGAGTCGCTCCAGGGACGGCGGCAGACTGGGCGGCAGGTAGCTGAGCCGGTTGCTGGAGAGGCTGAGGACGATCACGGCCTCGGAGCCGCGGAAGGCGTCGGGAGGCAGGCCGGCGTTGCTCAGCTGGTTGTCGTGGAGGTACACGGACCTGAGGGGAGCCGGGCTCGGGCCACCAGCCGGCCCCTGGCCCCC
>PJEM01021538.1:0-11026 GCA_004023845.1 Helogale parvula | reverse complement strand
ATCTGGATGTCCTCTTTGGAGAAGTGTCTATTCATGTCTTCTGCCCATTTCTTCACTGGATCTTTCATTTTTCTTGTATGGAGTTTAGTGAGCTCCTTGTATATTTTGGATACTAGCCCTTTATCTGATATGCCATTTGCCACTATCTTTTCCCATTCTGTCGGTTGCCTATTAGTTTTTTTGATTGTTTCCTTTGCCTGAAGCAAGGAATTATTAACAAAGGTGGGAGGAACATGGAATTCTAGTACTATTATTCCTTAAAGTGTACATACGTGTTTTATAGACTTTTTTGTTTGTATGTTGTATTCTGCAATTTAAAAATATTTTTAGGAGGAAAGAGAGATTGTCTCTGATCCTAGCAGTCACACCCATGGGTATTGAGGACCCTGAAATTCTGTGACTTTTGTTCTACATCTGTATCTGGTACTGGCTCTTGTTTTCTGTAAAGAAGGAGGTTCTCCTAACCTTTCTAAGCAATAGACTATGTCCAGAAGTAAAAAGCCTCCCCCTTTGCCTGAGCATATGCTACGAAGAAGGGTGGGGTCTCAAAGAGCCTGTCTGTGGTTATGGAATTCCCACCAGGACCAAGTGTTTCCATATCCTGCTCCCAAATCTGCCTCTTTGATTTCTGACTTCTCTTGGCAGTCCACTGTTGAAAGGGACTCGAGTATCATCTCACCTGGGCCTGTCTGTGGTGTGAAACTTGTGCTTGGATGCATCTGAGATCCAGGCCTGCGCATGGCCATGGCGACCATGTGTGGACACATCAAGAGTCCATGTGACTCTCTGCTCTCTGGACAATGCTAGTGGTCAGATATTCTTTGGTATGTTAGAATAAAATTTCTGCCACTCTAGTTTCTCTATGGGTCCCCATTTTGCTTTCTGGTGAATTCCAAACCACATCCTTCATGCACAAGACATTATAAATGTTGGCACTTCTCTTTAGCAAAGTGTAATGCTCAACTTACCTGTAGAGATCTGGGATCAGTTTGTCATCATATCGAGCACACAAGTTGTTGAGAAGTTGCTCATGCTGGCCAAACAAGCGGATGTAGTTGGAAGCAGGGAAAGGCTCTTTAGAAAGGCACGTGATAGTTTCCACCATTCTATACTTGTTAACATGTATTCGGAAGTAAGTCCCATTTTTTGCATTACCTGTTACTATTTCTGAACCCTGGTCAGAGGGGGGTGGCGGAGGAGGAGGTGGCAGGGAGACAAGGGAGGAATCAGAAAAACAGCATTAGAAATGTTTCTGGACTTTGGGAACTTTATTATAGCTTTTAATTTTTTAAATATAACAGGTTACATCTTATCACATGTTGCAAATAATAGATATTAACTAAACTCAACAGAAACTAACCCTGTGTCAAAAACTGTATACTTGGACTTAATGACTAAATGTTCCTCAGGATATTTTAAACTGTGATTGCATTGTTCTCCATTTCAAAATCAGTTGCTGGGTTACGACCAAATCTCTACTATTCAATACCTTGCATAGTTAGTATAAGGTACTGGGTTTATTCTCTTCAATGAGGTTTGTTAAGACTGTTTATTTTGTAAATTTTATCACAGCACGATTTGGAAAAAAACCTCCTAGTCAAAAGTGATTAAAAAGAATTTCAGTTTTGTAAAGTTTATGTAAGTAAAAGAAACAAGTGAAAAGTGAATCCTTGCAAGCTGGCTTTGGGGAGGTTCAGATATTTGGTCACATCTATTCCCAGGAAGAAGGTTCAAGTTTATGGGAAGTATCCCTACATGTTCTGCAGGCTACTTGTTAGTTTGTAAGTTGCTAAAGGTACGGATTCATGGCTTTATGCCCCCTAGAAGCCGGCTAAAACTGTCTCATGAACCCAGATGAAAAGGAAAGATGCCACTCGATAAATCCCATGTCACAACCACTTTTTGTATTTCAGCCCCTAATGGCTACTGACCTACCAACCACAGACATGCTCCCCACCAGCTCAGGCAACCAAACAGAACCTTCAGTGGAAAAACATGGGTTCTTTTGGTGGTGGCTGAACCTTACTTTGCCCTTAGAATCTGAACTTAGTGCACAGTTACACTCAGTAAAGTTTTCCTGAGTGCATACAGATTTAAGCTTTTGCTCTGAACCTCAATGTGGCATTTTAGAAATCCAAGGCAAGTTAGACTACACAGATTCCAAACATTTACTTGGTCCTGGACATCCCCTGGGGATTCTGTCTAAACAAGGACACATGGTTCAACTGAATTTTTAAATAAATCAAAACAACTGGTGGGTGTTTGGGGATCACATGGTGAAACCCTAGGGAGGAATCAGCCAATGGAAAAGGCATAGGGTGAGAAATGTCAGGTAAACCCTGGGCCAACCCCAAGTATGTGTGTGAAACTGGGTATTTAGGGGTCTGGGAGAGAGCAGATGCAGCTTTGGAAAGTGTTTGGGTTTGGCATCTTAAGGGAGATGTAAATGGTCCATTACTCAAAGAGATAGATGGATACAGACAGGAAATCTACCTCCAGGGCAATGTGGAAGGCATCAGTTAACAAAACAATGGTACATCCACACAATGGGATGCAACACATCCCACAAAAATTATTAGTAAACTATATTTCACATCAGGAAAATATGTTCACAGTACATTAGATGCAGTGGTAGTAAAAACAGTTATATTTTATAATTTGCACAGTATCATTCTATTTTTATAAACATACACAGTATCATTCTATTTGTTTTCTATCAACATTTTAACACACTGTTCAAGTGGTCAATTTCCATGGTTGAGAGACTGGGTCATTTTTAGTGTTTCTCTTTCTGCTCATTTGACTATCTGTAGTTCCTATTTTTTTAAAATGACTATCACTTCTAACACGATAAAAAATTATTTTTAACTACAATGGCTGTGTTATGGCAAGGAACCAGACTTCTGATGAACAGGTGAAGAGAGAAATGAAACAAAGCAGGTGGAGCAAGGGAGAGGGAAGAAGGGAGGGCGGAGGGAGGGAGGGAGGAGTCTGGTGTGGCAGAGTGGGGCTTTTCTGGACACAAGAAGAGTCTGGAAAAGGCCCCGCCTGAGCTACTGGCTGCAGACTCCCCTCTCCCTACCTGATCAACACCCCCACCCCCATCCCTCGTGCTCCTGCCACAAGTATTTCTCTAGCCATAGATAGCCCCACAGCCTTTCTTCTACCAGGTGTGTTTCCTCAAGTCTTGACTTTTCAGACTGAGAAATGAACCTTCCCAGGGTGCAGCATGTGACATCACAGGGTCAATTTTACCTGGCAGCCCATCATAATAAAGGCTATTTCTGAATTAAATACACAACGGAGCTATGACAGTGAATAATGTGCCCACCATGTGTGTTTCTAAGAATAAATATAAGACATCAAGGGCCATTTGAGTTTGGCACCAGCAGCTTTAGGCTTAGCCACCCCTCTTCTACCGGAGGGGTGGGAAGCCTCTTTCTCAGTAGGGGTACCTTGATGGAAAGTTGAATTAATCTCTGAGAAGGAGCCACACCCTCAACTTGGAGGTAGGGCGGTTGGGGGTCCAGAAGAGGGGGCACTGGCAACAGCCTCGGCATAGATTTAGCACCAGGTTTCCACAAGGGCTCACTGAAGGGCAGAGTCCACAGTCCCACAAGGTCTCAGCCCCCCCACATTCTCTTTAGAATTTCTTTAAACTGAGGGATTAAGGAAGGAAACGCAGGCATCTAGGAGCACATCTTGTGATCTGCCTACTTAACAAACAAAATTTTTGACTTTGCAAAGGGATTTCACTTCTGCTCACAAGGAGTCTGTGTTTAGGAGTGCTGATTTGGCCAAGGCTGAGCACTTCAACAAGAGGGCCACAGAGACTTAGTTGGTGGTATCTTGACAAGGTGGTTTTGTGGAGCCCTGCCAGGTTGCTGGCTAGAGTCAGAGCAGTAGGTGCCCTCCAGGGTCAGCTTGCTCCAGGAGGGTGATATAGTCAGCTTGGCTTTCGGTGATTTGTTGTCATGGTATCTGTTTGGGGTTTTTTTGGTTTTATTATTTTTTTAATTTAAAGATTGAATTATAATTTTTGGGTTGCCCTCTGTATGCTTTTGCACATTATAGCTATGAGGGCTTTAGAATGCAGAAAGCAGCCACACTGTAGAGAAAAAAATGACCATGCTGTGCTAAAATAGCTAATCTCAACTATGGCAGTAATTTTGTCCATTTTAATGAGATTTGGCACTGTGTTAGAATAACCAGGGGGCCGTTCTGGGAATGTGGAATGCATCGAAATACTTTGCATTGACATTAAAGATAAGTCACCCACAGATGGGTTTCTTAGACACAAATTACTCTCATAGGGCCAAGCAGACCTCTCTAAATTTCTTAGGTCATTCCTAGTCATGGTTACTGACAAGCTAGGAAAACCCAGTGAAGTCCAGGACTCTTTCTGTCTACACTCACAGAAAATCGCTCCACTAAATGGTGACTTAAGGCAGCTTCCAGCCCTACCACCCCAGAAGGGATTTTGAGGTAATGATGATTTCATACACTTTCCAATACTGTGGGATATGTCTAGTTGCTTCCTTTATTTTCAGTATATAAGTATATTGTTAGGAAATGTAGATCTTTTTTCTCTTTTTATTTTTGAAATGCGGATCTTGAATTTAACACTTTGATGGGGAAATTCATTCTGATGTAGTTTCTCCACCCCCCTTCCTTTTTTTTCCTGAATACAATTATCCTTTTGAGTTCCTTTATGATTTTGACAAAGGTTGGAAAATGGCTCTGAAATACATGCCAAATGGAAGACACAGGAGTAATGAGACTTGGTGTGCAAGAAATCAAGTCCCCAGCTCTCATGGTGAACACACAATTTTAAATTTGATGGTATCCAAGGCAGAATTTGTTGTGACAAATTTCTTTATTCCGTGGTGTATAAGCCAACAAAGCATGTGGACTGGAATCTGTAAATTAGTTTATTATGTAGGGTCCCCTTTCTTCTTTTTGTTAGGTTACCTCTCAGAGAGCTCATGAATTACTAAAGTATCTTCCTACTTAAATATTCTAATTAGTGAGTGCTATAAAAGTCTGATAAAATTCATCTGTGTGACATTTATTGTAGGAATAGCAATTCAGTTTCTCGAGTGAAATACTGTTCAATGGGCTTCATTCTCCATCAATTGGCTATATTTAGGTGACTGCCTGACCATTTTGGCAACAATTTTACCTAATCAAATTAATTCCAACCCCAAAAGATTGCCATGGAACCATCCTACATTTTTTTTTCTTGGAGAATAAAATGGAAAAAAAATCTGTTTAGATCTTCTATACTAATTAAAAAGGAGGCCCACCTGGCAAAATAGTTAATTAAAGTCAGGGGTCCTGTTCAAATACTGTCACAGCACCAGCCAAAGAATCTATTTAAGTTGCATTCTTATTAAAACTCATTATCTAAAAAACCACCTTTTTAAGGGGTTTTTTATTAAAAACCTCCTCTGACTTCATTCAAAGAGAGAGGCAGTGGTTCATAAATAAATGACGGTGCAGATAGGAAATTACACAGTGTCCTTGAAGAATCTGGTTCTGTTTGAAGCCAAGTCCAATATTTTCCAGCTTTTGAAAGTAATATTCGGCTCCAGTTATTTATCTATGATGACCAGAGTGCTCAGCCTTTGAACACAACATATGGCTTCATCCTATTTATCTAATGTCCCATATCATTGGTGGCAGGTTGCATTGTCCAAAGATGGCCACAACAATATCCCCCACCCCACATACTTATGTGCAGTATGGTCCTGACACTCTTCCCATCGAGAGATGACCTCTATTTCCTCTCTCCTTGAATCCCAGTCGGCTGTGGCTGCTCCAACAGATGGTGTGGAGAGGTGACACTGTGTGACTTTCGAGGATGGGTCACAAAAGGCATCAAAGCTTCCAGCTGGCTCTTAGGACACTTATACTCAGAGACCTGAACCATCATGTATGAAGTCTGACTACTCTGAGGCTGCCATGCTGTGAGGAACCCCAGGAGACCAGGACAGCCTGGGTGTGATGCTCTGGTCAGCGCTCCCTTTGACAGAGTCAGCCCAGCCCAGGTGTGTACAACAAGCCTTCAAAAGATCCAACCATTGAGTCACAATGGATCCTTTTAGTCTTCCCAGCTGAGGCCCCAGATACTGTGAGGCAGAGACAAGCCATTTCTACTGTGTCCTGTCCAAATTCCTGACCCACAGAACCTGTGAGCAGAATAAAATGGCTGTTTCATGTTGCCAAGTTTTCTTATGCAGCAATAGACACAGTAACACTATTCCTTATGATCCTTTCTTTATTTGTAAGAAAATCTGGAATCAGATCACATATAGAACATACCTAAAAGAATCTAGGAGAGGTTCAAGGGAAATACGTTTTAAATATATGGCATCTATCCTTCCCCTACAAGAACCAAGTTTCATTATTTATCTGGAGCTATGGTCAACAATAACGTCCGCCACTGACTGGTCACCTGTTTGTTCCGTAAAGGCATGGCTCCTTTATATGTGATCCCGAATCATATCAGAAATACAGAGAGATTGGTGACTTGTTCAAAGTCCATGGGAAGTCCATGGAAGAGTTGGGATTCCAATTTCCAGAAGAAGAAAGGAGAGGAGTGAATAGCCTGTGCCGTTTTGAGTCCATCTCCCTTTGAGGAATTTTCCAACAGTTTATACTTACATCTCCTTGGCCAAAACTTGCCACATGGCTAATCCTATTTTCAAGGAAATCTGGGAAATATGCTTATTTTAATAAGTTGGTCAGACCATTAGCTCTCAAAAATATACAGGATAAGAAAATAGGCAACTTACCGTGTCTGCCTCACTGACAAAAAAGCAAATGTGACATATCTGAAAGGAAACCCCCAAATGACAACCCAGTTTGGGATCATCTGCTAGAGTATCTAATCTGAAGACCTTGCCAACTGACCAACCATACTGCATCCTTTCCAGTTACCTCAAATCCAGGGGGCATCCCACCCCACAGCTTCTGCTTCTCCTGGATGGCACTTTGGGTGCAATTCAAGCAAGGCAGAAGAACCGTGGGGTCTGAATGGACATCCCAGATCCTAAGCAATGTATTTGCCACAAAGGTGGTTAATTATCAATTGCATCACAGGTTACCTCAAAGCTCAGCAATAAACTGTCCTTCAGTAGATGAATGGAAAATGTGTGTTCCACCTAGACAATGTAATTATTCATCAGCACTGAAAAGAAATTCCCTATCAATCCATGAAAAGACATGAAGGAAACCAATGCACATTACTAAGTGAAAGGAGTCAATCTGAAATTATTCGATGTGATTCCAACTATATGACATTCTGGAAACTATGGAGACAGTGAAAAGATCAGTGGTTGCCAGAGGTTGTGGGGAGGGACAGATGAATAAGCAGATCATATAGGAAGGAATTTTAGACCCATGAACCTACACTGTATGATACTATAATGGTGGATATATGTCATTATACATTTGCCCAAACCGACAGAACGTACAATACCAAGAGTGAACTGTAAAGTAAACTGTGGACTTTGGGTGCCGATGAGGTACCAATGTAAGTTCCTCCACTGTAACAACTGTATCACTATGGTGGGGGTTGCTGATCATGGAAGAGGTCATGTATAAATGGGGGTAGGGATTACATGGAAAATTTCACTACTTTCCTCTCAATTTTGCTGTGAACCTAAACCTGCTCTACAAAACAGTCCATTAAAAAACATGTAATGCCTTAAAACAACAATAAACTTATTACCTCAGTGTTTGGGCGTCAGAAATTAGGCCTAGCTTAGCTAGGGAACCCTGGCTCAAGGTATCTCATAAGTTGTAGTCAAGATGTCTGCTGGGGCTGCATCATCTGAAGCCTTGATTGGGGCTGGAGGATCCATATCCAAGGCAGCTATATCCCCCACACAACTGGCAAACTGACAATTACTGGTACAGGAATCTTTAATTCCTTACCACATTAGCCTCTCCAAAGGACTGTCTGAGTGACCATACAGCATAGTAGGAAGTGATCCAGGAAGGTGCAAGTTGGAGCTGTAATATGTTTCATGACCTAGCCTCGAAAGTCACATAGTGATTTCCACAATATCCTGCTGGCAACACAGGTCAGCCATATAGCATGTGGGAGGAGACCACACAAGGGCATGAATGCTAAGGAGCAAGAATCATGGAACCATTTTGGGGGCCAGCTACCATGGTGGTTATCTGATGAACCAGTACAATATACTAAAGACTCTGAATAAAGAATTTCAACCCCCTGTAAACAAAGTGTTATATTTGAAAGTAAAATGAAATTCAGGAGTAATACTTACAAAATTAGGGTGGGCCATTTGTACCTCTAAGGGAGTTGGAATGGCAGGTTTGGTAATATGCAGATAATGGTAAGACCCAGGAAGAATGCCTCCTTTAGGAAAAAACAAGTTTTGCACATTTTAGTTTAGTTGTTGATACAGTAGTGATAGAGTTTATACATTTGTATCATAGGATAAACAGAGATGCCTGCGATGGTGTATGCTACTCAAACTATCCCACCAAAGTACTACAATTAGTAAGAAACTCCCTGAGATTGACTTTATTTAAAAAGTCAATGTGAATGTGCCATTATACCCCATAATATAGCCACCAATGCTCAAAGAAGATGTGCCAAAGTGATCCTGTGTATCCTGTGATTTCCCATAACCCTTGGCACTGTAACCTATTTCTGCTGAAGCCAGACCAAGACCTAAAACGGCCTTGAATGTTGCAGCGGTATTCCCATTCCCTGTCACTCTTTCAGTATGTTCTCAAAATATTAAAGTGGATGTTATTAAGGAAAATCAATAGAGTTCTTGCTCAATAATTTAGAAAATTATCATAAGAAGTTCTTAACTATTTATAGCTTTTCCCATAAATATTAGCTTGATCTAGCTCTGGTCTCTGACACTCATCCCTTCTCTTCCTTTCCCATGGCCACCACCTTTCCTAAGTTCTCATCCAAAATGAGAATCAGAGCAGAACTTATCAGAGTCCATTTAATTAGGCAGAGAACAACAAGAACTGGAAAGTAGGGCTTTGTCTCTTTATCTCATGTTCTATTTGCTGGATTAGGGTCCATGGATACCCTAGGGGTCCATGGTTGGCTTTAGAGGTGGGTCCATCAAACTCCTGGAAATGAACACACAGTTCTGAAAATATGTGCATTTTTGTGGTAGAAGGTCCACAACATTCAAAGGCACTATTTTCAAAGGTACCTCTCATCTCCAAAACATAAATACTGTATTAATCATATGATGATCTCCTCAGGGGTCAATATGGCTTAGGTGATGGAAGTGAACTATTTTACAGTTTTGAATGTTTTCATTTATCCATTCAAATGAGAGGCCAAGGCCTATATCCAAGGAGACCTGGAAGGGTCTCCTTATCGCTGAGCTTATAGTGAGAATGAAGGTGTAACAAGATGTCACACCTAACCAGTTGTGAGTGACCTTCAGACAAGTTACTGATTATACGCAGTCTCAATTTCCTTACTTGTAAAATGGGGACCACAGTTATGATGTGGTCCATAATACATCCTCAAGATAAAAAGGACCACAATTAACATGTCATGTCCATAATAAATGGTTAAAAATGAGACTGAGCCCTCCCCCATCTCTGTGCAAACCCACTGAGAGACAGAGAAGCCTCCTCACCAGGCCTAAGAGAAACATGGAGAGCTTCCCTGAGTGTTGACCCAGATCCAACAGGTGGTCTCATCAGAAGGAAGAAGGTGGCCCACTACAAACCTTGGATCTTGGCTCCCTTGTACATGGGAATGAGTTGGTCAAGATCAGCTGGTGGCTCAATCACAGGCTCAAGGGTTGGGTCAAAAAGATTGAGCATGGCTGCTGCCAGCTGGAAGCCAATTTCTTTGGAATTAAAGCTGCTGTGAGTCCACTCATCTGAGTAATATTTACTGGAGAATTTGGTGAGGGAGCCAGCAGCCCTGATGGCTATGTCGTTGGTGTGGAAGTTAGCATCAATCACAAGTCGGCCATCGTAGACAAGACATGCATCATTGAGAGCTTTAAATGTTTCATAATCCACGTTCTTCTCACAGAAGCTAAAGAACATCTACAAAGCAAACACTTACATTATCGCTCACTCATCACTCTTCATTTTACATTGTCAAGAGTGTTGAATAGTCTCCAGAGCACCTTATCATTGGGGGCGTACAAAACAATAACACTAAATCTGCAAAAATGTCATAATGGTGTCACAGGTCTGTGTGTGTGTGTGTGTGTGTGTGTGTGTGTAGAGAGAGACGGAGACAGAGACAGACAGACAGACAGGAGCATCTGTCTTTGGTATGAAGAACAAATTAAGATACCTAATGTCACTTTTTTTTGTAATCACTCAATCTAGACAGCCAATTGAGAGAAGGATGCCAAGAGTTGGAGTATCTAACAAAAAAGTAATTTTTGCCCTGTAAAACAGTTTACATCCATAGACACACCTCTTCCCCCTCATTCACCTACATTTTGAATAGCTCCCTCTCAGTCTCCTCCTATTTGCCCCTTCTTGTGTCTAACACTTAGGTCTTTCCAGGTTCCTTCTTGAAGTCACCCCAAACCAGTCTTGAGTCTTCAGATTTCCTCATTCCTGCCGTTACACCAGAAAGCCCATCCCTGAAGGATGCCCAGAGCATGAGAGCCCCATCAGCCTCAGTATCTACGAGGTCTGGGCTCCTGCCTTGTTCTTTCCCTCCCTGGCATGGAAGACAGTAATTCAGTAAGTATTTGCAGGGTATCTACCCTATGGCAGCCACTGTGCTATAGAGGGGCCCAAAACACCTCTGCATGCTCCTTAGATGTGACCCGTATGAGCCCTCCTTTCTCTGCCCGAATTTCAATGCTATCTTTTGTTTATCTGGATATCTTCTTCCATAGTGATGTTGAAAGTCATTATGACAGTCTAAGTTAGTTGTTTTTAAGTCTTTGGTTGTCATTGAAATAGTAAGTTTAGTCATTTTTATCTTAACAAATATAAAATTTGCCACCTTATTAAAGGCATTCTAAAAAATGAA
>PJEM01021537.1:0-11035 GCA_004023845.1 Helogale parvula | reverse complement strand
GGGGTGGGGGCGGGGCCACGGTGTGGGGGCGGGGACACGGTATGGAGGGGCGGGGACACAGTGGGGGCGGGGCCACGGTGCGGGGCGGCCACGCGCCCCCTGTTCTCATGCACCAAGCGTCAGGGGCAAAGGTCTTTCCCCGCGAAGGAAAACTCCGCAGGTGCTTCCAGAAGCCGGTGCCCCTGTGCTCACACGTGACGTGTGCTTGTGACGCTCACGGTTCTTGCGCCCTGTCCCCCGGGACATCCGCGGACCCCGCGGTCAGACATGCACGTTGGAGAACGATTTGAGGACAAGAAAAATGCATCCCGTGTTTTGGGGATTTTTTGGAAAGTGCCTTCTTGTTCCTTCTATGACCCGTGGCTGGGAATGCACAGGATGCGGAGATTCGAACTCGGAGCCTGTCACGTGACGGCCCACCGGGTCCAGGGCTGGAGGGGGGCCTTGCAGGGCCTGGTCGGGGAGACGGTGTGTGTTAGTACATAGAAAACACCTTCCTCCAGGGCCCGGCGGAGACCAGACCAGTTCATACAAGCCTTTTCCGCGCGTCCATCACAGGTGCATGTCTAGTGGAGCGTTGTGGGCGGACTGACCCGCTCCCAGCCCAGCTGCGGGGCTCGCGGGGGCCTCAGGACTGCACGATGGTAGCTCCGCACCGTCTGGGATCTGATTTTGCACCCAGGAGCTTACCCAGTGCACACCCCACTCACTCGCTAGCAATACGCACGCCTACCAGGGTCTCCGGGTCTCCTCTGGCACAGACGTCACCGAGACGGGTCCGGACCGGTCTGCTTCATGCCAACTCATGTCCAAGATGTGAGACCGCATCCTCCGTGAAGGCAAAGGGGCATCCTGGGTTTCTGAAATGATAAACACAGCCGTATCAGCACGCTCATGAATGCCCAGATTCTTAATTTTTTCTTTTTATTTATTTTTGAGAGACAGAGAGAAACAGCATGAGCAGGGGAGGGGCAGAGAGAGAGAGGGAGACACAGAATCCGAAGCAGCTCCAGGCTCTGAGCTGTCAGCACAGAGCCCAATGCGGGGCTCGAACCCACAAACCATGAGATCATGACCTGAGCCAAAGTCAGATGCTCAACTGACTGAGCCCCCCAGGTGCCCCATGAATGCCCAGATTCTTAAAATACCCTGGCTCGGTTGGGTGTCTTTCCCAAACAAACGTCAGTTTTTCTTTTCTTTTTTTTTTTTTTGGTAGCCTATGACATTTGAGGTGATTTTAGAAAACACTTAAATTCTTAAAAATTCTTTAATTCTGAATATTAATGTGGAGAATGTTCGGGCTTCTTTCAGAGTCACGAATCTACAGAGGGAAGGACCGAACCAATTGAAACCAGCCAATTCTGGTTTTTCCCCTCAGGAAAGTGCAAATTATTTGGCCACAGTCCGAAAAAATCCTATTAAGGGTATTTTTGTTGCCGTGTCATGACTCGCTGGATTGGAGGGCACAGATAGGTTCTCTGCACCCTGATTTTCGCAAGGCATTTGCAAATCATAATCGGCTTTGCCTTCGGTTTCGGACGGTCTTACTTTATTTTACCTTTGAAGTGTGGATTAAGAATGAAACCCACGTTCCGTGTTCTGAGGGCTCCGAGGCACGAATCAGCCGTGACAGAAATTATTCAGTTCAGGGGAGAGACGGCTCCACCGCAGGATTCCACAAGACACCTCCCTGAACACGACATGCATTTGGAACTTTCCAGAATCGCTGAGTGAAAAGCCAGGGTCTGCGTGGCCCGTATTTGAAATGATTGTAACGGGATTTAGGGGAGAAACAGCTCACCCCCAATGGCCTCCCCGTGGGATTCTTAATGACTTTCCCCCCATCAGTGCCGGCAACCCAACAGCACCACGCCACTTCTCACGGCCGAGATGACATGAAACCGGACCAGCAGGACGCTTCTGTTATTTTCATTCTCCGGACGCCCCTGGAGACTTTTCTTCATTTTATCTGGCTTGACAGCTGTGCCAGGGTCCGGGATGGTTCTATTTTATGTTCTCCGATGTCATCCATTTTTTCTCTGATGAATCCCATGGCTGAAGACGTTTGTCTTCTATTATTTCTATAATTATGGCTTCTGACCCAACTGTTTCAGGGACGGAAGGATAGAGTGGGTTCAGAGACACGAGGGAAGCTGGGTGAGCCTGATGTGGGGCGGGCAGGTGAGACGGGAGAGAGAAATGGGGAGGTTGAGGCGTGAGATGACGTGGTCTTCTAAGGTGTCCTTGGTTGTTGGGAGCCTGTGGTGTGTGAGTGACTCAGGGAGATGGTGCCATGGCGGCTACCTCTGCATCGATGCTTAGAGAATGATAAGAAAGGACAAGTGAGCACATGTAGGAAAGTGTGACCACCGTCTGAGCTGCTGGCAGTGGCTGGGTCCTGGCCGGTGGCCACCATGATGGAGGAAATGGGGCAGACGGGACGTCAGTGCCGTAGAGAGAATGCACCAAGCCTGAACATGTCCCGACTATGGGGGAGGAGGAGGCGTGAGACTCAGGCAGGCGCTCCGGGATTCTGGCTGGAGTTTCTGGGTGATGCGATTTATGACAGCGAGCCTGATGCGGAGGGCATGAAGTGAACGCTCCCGGAGTTCACCCAAGGGAGCCCTGCTTTCCCAGCGGGATGACGCTCAGAGGCGGGGTCTTTGGGAGGTGAGCAGGCTCAGATCTGGGTGGTTTTAACGTCCTTGGAAGAAGACATGACCTCATTCTCTCCGTCATGAGCAGGTGCACAAGATGGCGGCCATGTCGAAGCCAGGAAGCCAGTAATCCATAGAATCCGACTGTGTTGACACCTGATTCTCACACTTCCAGCCTCTGGAGCTACAAGAAAATAGTTCTGTGCGTGAGCGTCCCGGTCTACAGCACGTTGTGACGGCAGCCTGGGCTGAGGCGCCCAGCATGGTGGACTTTGATGGTCTTTGCGTCTCTTTTAAGGAGCTACTCTCTGTTGGTGCAAAACCTTCTTCTACCAGTAATCATGTTGGTCCTGCAGGATTTACAGCAAAGCCCTCGAGAATTCTGACCACCTTTTGTCCCGATTATGTCTGTCTAAGTTTATTAAAATAAACATACTGGTGTGTTGGCAAC
The DNA here is from genome assembly GCA_004023845.1 of Helogale parvula. NCBI lineage: Eukaryota > Metazoa > Chordata > Mammalia > Carnivora > Herpestidae > Helogale > Helogale parvula. Next base: position 7,927 of record PJEM01021537.1, on the reverse strand, counting down.
CCGAAGGTACTGGGTGTCTGATGCTTCTCATATTAAAATTTTTTTAACTTTTTAATTTTTTATTTATTTTGGAGAAACAGAAAGACAGCGCACGCATGGGAGGGTCAGAGAGAGAGGGAGATACAGAATCTGAAGCAGCTCCAGGGTCCGAGCTGTCAGCACACAGCCCGACACGGGACTCGAATCCACAAACTGTGAGATCGTGACCTGAGCCAGAGTTGGACACTTAACAGACTGAGCCACCCAAGTGCCCCTCGTCTTTTCTAAAAATATGTTTTAATGTTTATTTACTCTTGAAAGAGAGACAGAGATAGAGAGCGTGAGCAGGGGAGGGTCAGAGAGAGAGGGAGACACAGAATCCGAACCAGCTCTAGGGTCCGAGCTGTCAGCACAGAGCCTGACACGGGACTCGAACCCACAAACATGAGATCATGACCGGAGCCACTTAGCGTTAATTCTCTGGAGCCAAAAGAGTGACAATGAGTTTCCTTGTGTGACGGACACATCGCAAGCCTGCGTTTGCACACCGCAGCCTTGCACACGGCACGGGCTCGGGCTCAAGGCATTGGGACAGCCTTGTCTCGGGAGGGACTGGGATTCTACGCCCTGGGACAGAGTGTGACGTCACAAAGAGATTTGTACCGTTCTACGGGACCTGCCGAGGTAAGACATTCACAACATAAAACCCCAGTCACGTTAAGGCATCTATCGGTGGCACTCATGACATTCACAGTGACGTGCGACCATCCCCAACATCATCTCCGGAACTTTCCATCTCCCCTAACTGAAGGTCGGTCCCCACGAGACACAGGGTCCCCGTCTCCAGCGCCCGGGTGCACCATGTACCGTCCCCTCCTTAGACGTGACTCCTGTGGGGCCACGATGTCCTTGGGGCCAAGGAGGATGTGTCCTTCCGTGTTGGGTTTATGTCACTCAGGACGTTGTCCCCAAGGTCCCTCTGCGTCACGGCGGGTCCGGGACGCCCGTCCCTCCTCAAGGCGGAGTCATATCCACGGTGCACCTGGACCGCGTCCTCCTCATCCACTCTGGTCACGGACACACGGCTCGTGTCCTCGGTTCAGCCACGGTCACTAACGCACTTAGGAACCAGTCTGTGCACGTGTCTCTACACGACCGCGTTTTGGGTTCTCGTGGGTGTCGACCCCGCCGCGGGATCGCTGGATGAGCAGGTGCTTTCCGTTTGTCATCCTCTGAGGCCGGGCCCCGCTGTCGTCCGCGGGAGCCGGGTCACGTTCCTTCCCCCCAGCAGAGCTCAAAGGTCCCAACCTCTCTACACCCCTGGGAACCTTGTTATTTTCCGTCCTCTTCTTGGGTTGTTTCGCAAGCAGCCCCCTCACGGCTCGACTCACTCATTTTATTCCTATTTTTTTTCTCATTGCAACGTTTTCCCCCCAGCATCCATCATGGCTCCTGCACCTCTACCGTGGCTGACGGTCCACCTGTCGGCCTGAGGTTCACGTAGAACGTTCTAGGACGGGGCCGGAGTTCGCGCGGATGAGCATTGTTTTTGTGTCTGCCTGTGATCCCAGGATCCGACTTCTGAGGGTTTGGGGCCGGTGCCCACGGATGGCCTCCTCCGCTCCCCACGTTTCCCAGCATGCCTTGCAGCAAGATGCTACCTGGTCCGTGTTGCCTGGTGTCACGTCAGGTGCACGAACACACGGCGTGGGTGCCCACACGTGACTCTCCGGTGCCCTCCTCTTCCCGTGGGAAGTCAGGAGCCCGGCGCCGTAGGCAGGGAAGCCGCCAGGTCACTTTGGACCCGCACATTGGAGACGTGGACCCCGTTGTGTCCTGGGCACAGATCCCGGGGTTGGGACCCCCCCGGGGCTCCCCCGACCCACTCACGGGAGACCAGCGAGCGTCCGGACCCCTGGGAGGGCTTCTGTGCGGCATCGTCACCAACACAGCCCCGCGGTGGGGACTCAACGCCCGTGAGTTCACACTCAAGTGCCTCCCCATCCAGCACGGCCGGCGTGCCCCCCGCTGGCTGCGACCTGATTCCGCGGAGAAGGTTAGGTGTTTCCATGCTCTTCATGAAGCCGAATAAATGACAGGCAGTTTGAGAATCGGTGGGACAGACGGTCCTGGCCAGCGTCCGTCTCGGTGGCCCCTGCAGGAGCCTCAGACTCTGCGCGTGTTTTGTCCTTTATTTTGTGACCTTGGGGTTTTTCCAATTCTACCTGAACGTCAGGTTGGGCCTGGACGTCAGGTCCGGAGCGCAGTCACGGACCCAGGAGGGGACCAGCAGACATGAGGACACCCACTCTGTCATTCCGTTCCTGTCCACACGGCAGGAGAGAGAGCCTGAGCTCTGGACTCAGTCTTCAATGGGCTCACACTCGCGATCATCCCGGGAAAGCGCCGCGCCTGGCAGGTTGTGGGTTTTAATCCTGAGTTAGAAACGGTGCCGCGGGAGGCGCTGTGCAGGATCGCCCAAAACGAATTCTGCTTACGTCAAAGGAAATCATTTATGAAACGCGCCGGTGTTTCATGGTGGAGACGATTCTCTTATTCCCCCTTTGCCTGTATTTCTAAAATGTAATAGCGGAGGGCGCCTGGGTGGCGCCGTGGGTGAAGCGCCCGAGTTCGGCTCAGGTCGTGATCTCGCGGTTTGTGGCTTCGAGCCGCTGTCTCCGTCTCTCTCTGCCCCTCCCCTGCTCACACTCTCTCTAAAGCACTGAGCTGTTGGAGGGTGCAGGGCTCAGCGTGGACACAGGGTTGACCCACAGTTTACTCCCCACTTCTAGGAGCTCCCTTCCCTGCCCGGGGACCGGTGCCCGGCGCCCATGTGGTGCCCTGAAAACCCAGGGGAGCAGCTCCTCGGAAACCCTCCCCGAGTTACACCTTGGACGCCCAGGACACGGAGCCTGAGCAGGGTGGGCACAGAACCCCACCCACGTCTGCAGCGTGCTTTGGAGGCCGTGCTCTCTTCTCCAAGGGGCCCCTGGTAAATGGAAGAAGCCTGCATTTTTCTCCAGCTCACAGGTGCACTGAAGTTTGGAGGAAATATAATCCAACTTCTGGACCACAGAGCCGGGCGAGCATTTATGGAGCACCTCTGGTATGCACCAGCCTGTAGGCACTGGGCGGCGCTGTGCCCAGACTCCCCAGGAACAGAGAGAAAGCCGTTCACACATTAGTATAAGGAGGATGACGTTGAGTCCCGCCTCGGGCACAGTCCACACAACAAACCCTTCGTGAGCGAGACTCGCCGTGCTGTTTGCTCCGTGTTTGGAACTGACCCACCTTATCGCTGAAAGTTTGCACCTTCCGACCAACGTCTCCCAGTCTCCCCACCGCCACCCCCGCCAACCGCCAGTCCCTGGTTCCAAGAGTCTGGTTACTCGGCGTTGCACGTGCCAAGGATGCCGTCCGTTATTTGTTTTCGACGTGCAAATGACACATGGCCGTCGGGTCCATCCGTGTTGTTGGAAACAGTGGGTTTCCTCCTTTTTCGAGGCTGAATAATATTCCATTCTCGTACATACAGATTGGGAGCTTTGATGGACATTGCAGAGCTTAGGAATCCTTGGGATCCCATTGGACCGAGGTCTGAACTATAATCAAAATACAATATTTTCACACACATGTACAGTGTTCACAGACAAATGGGCACCGACCCAGTTCTCCCGCACTTCTTTCCGGAAGCCTGTCTCATTCTGCATTGTCGTTCAACATTCTGTCCCCCTGCCTCTTGCTTCCCCTTGGAAATTCAGGCGACACAGCGAAGAAAAGTGTCAAGTGCACAGATTTATGTTGAGGACGCGAGTTTCTGGAGAGGCGGGTAGGGGGTGTGGACGGAGCCAGTGCACCTGCCGGCTCCTGGCGGAGAGAACACAGCCCTGATGCGAACCACACACAGGCGCACGCGGCCGCCCCCAAGGGACACACAACGGTATCAGCAAGACTCAGAGGACCACAGCGACGTGGATTTAGAATCTGAAACAGGGCCACCTTGTGTCCCCTGGCAAATGACAGAGAACGTCTTGGTGAGATGGCACGGGTGAGGGGTGCGTGTTTCCGATAACGGTGCACGTGTGCCACGGAGGAGGGGCAAATGCAGACGGGGGAGAAGGGGGTCATTATCCCGGGGGGAGGTGAGGACCGCCAGGGGAGGGGGAGGGCTGGGGGCAGCCAGGACAGCAGGACCCATGACAAAGCCTGTGGTGTGACGATTACAGCCTGGCTGGGTCCCCTCCTCCCTCTTCCTGCATTTGGCTGTCATGTTTTATGACCTCATCCATCTCCGTTAGGTTCCAAGCACCGTGTGCGTGTTTGGGGGCAAATAACCGGCCGTCTCTGCCGTCAAAGAACGGAAGGCGTTGGGGGACAGCGGAGGATGAAAAGAACAGGAATCTATCTTCGTATGAATGAGACAAAGAAAGATTTCGGGGCAAGAAGAGCTACATTTCACAAACAACGGAGTTTGGTCTTTATCCCAGATCCCTGTGCAAAAGTTGAGTTTGCTGAAGAATGAATGAATGAATGAATGAATGAATGAAACTGGGTCCATGCAGCAAAAATAAATAAAAAGGTTTGCCCAATTCCGGGAAGAACATGAGCCTCAGGGTTTGCCCTCACCCAAGAGGTATAACATGGCGCCCGAGGAATGTGTGAAACTGTGAAATCTCTAGACGGCGAGCCTGAAACGAACATCACCCTGTGTGCTGAGTATCCTGGAAGCAGAATAAAAAACTTCACAGGAAAACCCCCCCATTCCAAATGGTAAAAAAAAGAAAAAAAGTCAGGATGGAAATACAGACCAGAAATCTGCGAATGTTTCCCCGGAAGCCAGGAGGAACTCAGGACGTGACCGGACCGGGCGCTGGTTGAATTAAAATGAAACTGCGTGTTGGTGTTTGAACTCAGCCACAGCAGGGAGAGCGCATCTACCCAGAATGCTGTGCGCTGTTTCGACGCAGAGTGTCCCTTTGACTTATGGATACTTGGCTGCCCTTCCTCATACATGTGGACGGAAGTCCCATCCTATAGCCTATGCGTGTTCCGTGAGCTCCTGGTCTCGTGGTTCGTGAGATGTGCAAGCGACCCATGAAAAAACGCTCAATGTCACTTGTCGTCAGGGAAACACAAATCAAAACCACAGGAGACACCACCTCCCACCCACCAGAGCGGCCGACATCGACCGCTCAGGACACAACAGACGCTGGCGAGGATGCGGAGAAAGAGGCTCTCTCTGGCATGGCTGGTGGGCGTGCAAACTGGCGCAGCCGCTCTGGAACACAGTCTGGAGGCTCCTCAAGAAATTAAAAATAGAGCTACCCTGTGACCCAGAATAGCACTGCTAGGGATCTATCCAAGGGATACAGAAGTGCTGATTCTAAGGGGCACATGCACCCCAATGTTTACGGCAGCGATGTCAACAGTAGCCAAAGCATGGAAAGAGCCCAAATGTCGGAACCTTGACGCACTGGCGACCCGAGGAAGCCGGCGCAGAACGGACACCGGGGGGCTGGCGATGTGCAGACCCCCAGCTGGCTTCTTGTTTCCTGGTGCCTGAAGGCTCCGTCCCGCGGTGGAAACACGCGGTGTCTCTCTTCCCCGCGGCTCACGCGGATTTATGGCGGTTTGCAGCCACGGCGCTTCCTGGCTTCTGGCCGTCTGTTAGTCATCGAAACTCAAGGATGGCATCGTTATTACAACCGGCAGGACTATGAACTGCGGTGTGGTCTTCCCAGCTCCGGATTGTTTATAGGAAATGGAGGGAGAGGCAGAGAACGGGAGGAGCGTAGCCAGCCCAGGAACTGAGCTGACAGACGCAAGGCTCACCTTCTCTTTCCCAACCATCCCTGGTGACAATCGGGATCCTTTTCCTCTTTCCCTTTCCTGCCCCCCAGCGTGTCAGGTCCTCACGAGCTGGGAACACACCTCAGGAAAAGTAACTGTTATATGGACGTTTTCCCAGGACGAACGTTAAGGCGGCGTCAAGAATCCTCGTCCTAAAACACGACACACGAACCAACGCGTCTGCAAGACCTGGCAAAGCAGCTATGGGCGTATCAGCCGAGGAAAGGGGGGAGAAACAGCGATCCTCAGGGAAGCTCCGAGCAAAACCACAAGGAGAGAGCACCTCACCCCGGACCGAATGCCCAAAACGAGTAAGTCAGGCAACACCGATGCTGGTGAGGACAGAGGAATCTTCTGGAACTGCTGGTGGGAACGCAAATGGTGCAGCTGGTTTGGAAACCAGTACGGACCTTCCTCAAAATACTTAAAACAGAACGACCCTACGATCCGGCAAGTGCACGGCTAGGTATTTATGTGCCGGAGACAAAAGAACAGATTCAAAGGGGCCCGTGCTCCCGGGGGTTAAGTAGCGCTGCCGGCAACGGCCCAACTACGGAGAGAAGTCCAACCTCTATCGACTGGGGAGTGAGTAAGGAAGACGAGGCGTATGCACCCCGTGGACTGTTACTCAGGCACCAAAAAGAACACAATGTTGCCGTTTGCAACAATGCGGCTGGAGCCAGAGGGTATTATGCAAAGAGAAACAGGTCAGGGAGTCAGAGACCAAGATGATGTTACTCATACGTGGAATGTAAGGAATGACACAAAGGAACAGAGCAGGAAAACCAGGCAGAGACAAACCAAGAAACAGACTGAAAGACAGAGAACACAGTGATGGCTACCGGACGGACGTGGTGGGGGGATGGGCCGAATAGGAGGCGGGGACAAATGTCCTGATGAGTCCAGGGCGGTGAATGCAGCTGTTGAATCAGCATATTGCACACCCAAGACTAGTGTTACCCTCTATGCGAACTCACTGGAATTTAATTCAGACCTTAAAGAAAAAAGAACAAACATGCCATGGGACCCTCCCAGGTAGACCAGAAGCCAAGTCCCGACTTTGCCCGGATGGCGGAATTTCCGTGTGCAAGGAATCCCTGGGCTCGGAAGACTCCACGCCCTGGCAACGTTACCCACGACCGGGTCGCGTTGTAACGGATCTTGTCACAAGCCAGAACGGATCCCTCTAAGATTGGGGTTGTCACGTATGCAAATTACAGGAAATGACAGGTTTCGCATGGAGGAGAATCCTTCAGAAAAGAAAAGGCGTTTGATTTATGAAAGGGAGGGAAAATGCATTTCACGGATGTCGACGCACATTCAGTGCCTGGAAGGCAGACAGGTGCACCGGGCAGACAAGAGGGTAGAAAGTAACGGACGGGCGTTTGGGGATTCATACATTAGCCCAGGGCAAGGCGTCCCTCACGGGAGCTTCCGGTTCCTTATCGGGGAATCACAGGGTCTAGGAATGCTCTCCGAACCCACCCCAGGCTCATGGTTCAGGTGCAATGGGGGCCCCAAGAAACTCAGATCCACATCCCGACCCCGAGGAACCTGGGAATGGGGTCTCCCGGGGGAATCCGGCCTTTGCAGATGGGACTACGTGAAGGACCAGAGATGGGCTCATCCTGGATCAGGGTGGCCCCGAACCCAACGGCGGGTGACATCCTTATGAACTTTCCACATTTTCCACCGTTGATGCCACGGCCCAGAGCCTGCAGTGAGTCCTCCTGGCCACCAGAGGGGGATCTGCAGACACGATTTCCTCCCTTTCCAGAGAATTTAAGCTCATTTTGCCCTATGGTTGGTAAACACTGTGTTGTTACTGCTAATTCACCTTGATCTTTGAGATTAGAACGACTGCTTCTGCTTGCTGTTCCTTCAAAGGAGGGCATGGTGGCAGGTTCATACATCTATTTTCCTCTTTTCCCTCCAAAAAGTCCCTCTACCCCCAAAACATCCGCTTCCACAGGGTCTAAATGGGTGCTCCCTATTTACACGTCTTCTACTTCCAGACAGAGCAGGACCACTGAGACCCAGGACCCCTGAGATCCAAGCAGGACCCCTGAGATCCAGGCAGGACCACTGAGATCCAGGC
>PJEM01021536.1:0-11038 GCA_004023845.1 Helogale parvula | reverse complement strand
AGCGCGAACAGCTGCCCGTTGTCCGCGTTGATGGACACCAGGGAGGCCAGGGGCAGCTGCGGGTCCTGGGGCGGCAGCAGCGAGTAGGTGACCTGGGCGTTGGCGCCCGCGTCGCTGTCGGTGGCGCTGACGCTGCCGATGTGCAGCGCGGGGCTGTTGTTCTCGCGGACGCGCAGGGTGTAGGTGGTTTGGCTGAAGGAGGGGGCGTTGTCGTTGACGTCGGAGACCGTCACGGTGATGTTGTGCTGCGTTTTCAGCCTGGGGGTCCCCAAGTCAGTGACGGTGATGGTGATGTTGTACTCGGCCTGGCTCTCTCTGTCGAGGGGACTTTCCGTTACGAGCGTGTAGAAATTCTTGAAAGTCGGTTTCAGAAGGAATGGCAGATTATCTGGAATAGAGCAAATCATCTTTCCATTGTCTCCAGAGTCTCTATCTCGAATTCTGAAGATAGAGACTACAGTCTCAGGAGCATTTTCTGGGATGGAGTTGGTGAGTGACGATATGGTAAGTTCAGGGGCATTGTCGTTCACATCCACCACATGTATGACTACAGTGCCTTTTCCAGAAAGGCCTCCTCCATCTATGGCCTCAACTTCTATGCGGTAAGATTTACTGTGTTCAAAATCCAGTTTCATTGTCAGTCGGATTTCTCCTGTGACTTCATTAATTGAGAAAGTTTGTTTAATTTCATCGGATGCTTGGAAAAAGCCATAGGAAACACTTCCAAAGTATCCAGAATCTATATCTCTAGCTGAGACACTAAGTACTGAGGATTCTAGAGGGCTGTTTTCCAAGACCTGTACTTCATAGGGGGTGTGCACAAACTCTGGAGCGTTGTCATTGACGTCCATGATCAGGATTCGTACTGTGGTGGTGCCAGATCTAGGAGGAGACCCACCATCCAGTGCTATGAGGGTTAAGGTGAACTCAGGCTGCTCCTCTCGATCCAGGGCTTTGTCCTGCACCAAATCTGGGTATTTATTGTCCTCACTATGATTTCGAGTTAGAACATGAAAATGAGAATTGGGGCGAATAGTGTATTTTTGAAGACCATTGCTGCCCACATCCAAATCCAGAGCTAATTTCAGTGGAAACAGAGTCCCTGGCTGGCTGTTTTCCGGTATTTTCAAGATCATTTCCCCAGTCGGGAATACTGGGGAGTGGTCATTTACGTCCTGGATTGATAATTCTCCTTCAAAAAATTGCACCGGCGTTTCCAGCAACACTTGGAAATGCAGTATACACGGTTCAACAGGGCCACATAGTTCTTCCCGGTCTAGTTTCTCCCTCAAAAGCAAATCTCCTGTCTGACGATCCAGTTGCAAGCGCTGCTTGTCATCGTCAGACACCACCCAGGCTGACCTAGTGGCCAGTTCCCCAATTCCCAGGCCCAGATCTTTGGCCAGATGGGCTATAAAGGAGCCACTCTCTGTTTCTTCCATCACAGAATAACGAATAGGCTCCGGGTGAGCCTGAGACAAGAATACCATCAAAACAAAGGTCACCACTTGCCTGTTTGGTTGAATTCTCTCTGGCGTCTTCATGTTGGAGTCCCGGTGCTTACATCCAATCCCTCCTAGCAACCACAAAAAGACTGGAGATACTATATTCTGATTTCTTGTTTGGTAGAATCCTCATAAAGGTGCCTTTAATCTGAAATTCGTTTAGTATATCGCAGCCCAAACTCCCTGGTAACCCAGTACGGCTGGCAAAGCTTCTTCCGTGTATTTCTGATTCCTTTTTGTAACAAAGGAATACGGAGCTTTTTACAGATCTTTTTTCACTGTCTTAGCCTGCAGCGCCACCCTGCGTCTTGATTGAGAATATTCTCAAGTCAAAGCATATTTTGGAAGCGTCCAAATGTAAACTATTTTTAAAAGTGTATATAACTTTTACAAACCTTGTTATTCCACTAAATTGCATAATTTATAAGGTTACTTCATTATATTGCATGAGCTAGAGTAATTGTGAGCACAAAGCAAGAGGATACTCCCACACTCTAATCAGTGTAACTTCAAAGAACTCCGTTTCCCCTTTGCATATTCTAACCAGGGGAGATAAATTCTCATAAAATTGTAAATCATAATAGTTACGTTTGTTTATTTCCAAGTATTGAGGAATTTATGATGATGCAAAAGTTTGTTAAGATGTCCTATGTCATACGGTCTCAGGGAGACTATTTTTCAAAGGAAAGTTTGTATGTCCCTACACAGGTGTACAAATAGTAACATAGTGGAAGGAAGAGGCATCTTGCTTTATGAGTCCTTTTACAGTGTGAGCCCATATTAAATTCAGAAGGAATAAAAAATTATTAGAATTGGATTCTGAGACGTGGAGAGTAAATGAAAGGTGTTTTACAGATAAAGAAACTGAAATGTATAGGACTTGATTACTCTAGTAGCAGGATAATATGAAGACAAAATCTAGTGAACAAACATCATAGAATTTTATTAAGATAAAGGATTTAAGTTTAAACTTAATTAGATAGATATCTATGTCTTATAATAAGTTTGCTTCTTACCACATTTATCCTTTGTATCCCAGGTACCATATTCTTCAACCAACTCATTGTGGGGTGGGGTGGGGTGGGGTGGATAAGAAGCCCTGATATAAAACATTTTAATCTATAAGCAAAGGATGCCTCAAGCCTTGTCTATTCATATATCATAAAGAGGAGAGACGTATTTATAAAATGGGCTCCAGCACGGTGTGCAGCTATTGTGATTGCCCTGATACAGTAACTGAGATAGAGTTAGCCAGTTTATTGGTTACAATTAGTATATTGAGTGGAGTACCATTTATCTTGGCACATATGGGATTTCTTCTCCTTAAACAACTTGTCAGTTTACTTAATTATTTAATTAACTTAAGTTATAATTCATGTTGAAAGAGTTATTTTAAAGGCATGATAATCTTAGATTCCATTAGTGACAGAAAGATTATAAAAAATACTTTGGGGGGCACCTTGGTGGCTTAGTTGGTTAAGTGTCTGACTCTTTGATTTTGGCTCAGGTTGTGATTTGGTGTGTGAGCGGAACTCGAATCCTGCTAGGGATTCTCTCTCTCCCTCTCTCTGCTTCTTCCTTGCTCATGCTTTCTCGCTCTCGCTCTCAAAAATAAATAAATAAACTTAAAAAATATTTTTGAAAGAAGCCTGGATTATGGAAGTCATTCAAAAATATCAGTTGAATAAATTAATCCACTCTAATGATCATGTTTCTATTTATATAAGATTATTGCCAGATCATATATGCAGCCATGAACGTGTCTGAAAATAAATATGGAATTCTCAGAGATGAGAGTATAATACATGCTAAATACCATTCAATTAAATTTACTTTGATTCTAGTTCTATTAATGAATTCATATAAGAGATATACCATTGGCAATAATAATATAATACACTTTAGAATTCTTTTACATTTAAGGCAAATCAGAGAAGATACAATCTACAAGAACATTAAGTGAAATAAATACTGAAAAGAATAAAAAGCAAGAATATTATTTTAGATATAAATGGAAAACAAATATCCTGGGCAAAACAAAGAGCAAATTGTTTACAACATAATGAAGTTTTAATTAGATTCAAGTTAAAGTGTTCAGAACAAAACTCAAACTATATTTCATTTACTTATTCCTACATATTGACATTCAAATAGTGCTGCAAAGCAGCTCTTTTCAGTTCCGGTTGTCAATCCAAAGCAAATGAAATCAGATAATATTGGCACACATGTGTCTCTATATGCCATTCTATATATTATTCTAAGCAATTACGTATATTAATTAATTTTATCCCCAACAACCTTATGAGGTGGCCACTCTTATCAGATGCATTTTATGGATGAAGAAATTGAGGCAGAGAGTTTAAATAAACTACCCATAATCACACACCATATGAAATGGTAGAGATAGGATTCAAACTGTTACAGTGAGGCTTCAGAATCTATTCTCTTATCCAAATAAGTGGAATTGGAGAAGTGGGCAACTTTTTAGATAATGTAGATCCAAACTTAAGCCTTGCCTTGAGTACATAGATATCATAGGTGAGATATATTCATGTTCAAGTTTGCCGTTAACCTAAGAATCTTTAAGACACTCTGTCTTCTTTTAGAGTTAGAAACCAGCAAAAAGAGATGCTTACAAAACTTGAAATTGGAGGGGAAACTAATAGTGCTTTGCTGAAGTCATTAATTAGGTAAGAAATAAAAATTAAGAATGGCATATATAATGAATTCCCTATAGCCTTGATTATTGGAGAAAAAGATACTTATGTATGATCTTTCGAAACATTATTAGAATGTGAAGTTAAAATCAAGAAAGATGGCCTAAAAGAATAGTCTGACATATTACATCAGGGATTATCCCCCTCGAATAAACTGCTAAACTTAAAAACAATCTATTGTATTTTACCTACATGGAGGAGAGTTAATGATATCAAGAATGATCACCCCCAAAAAACATTCTATTCCAATCAGGAAAGTTGCATTATCCATTCTGAAGGATTCATACAACAAATTACACAATTTTTGCCAGACCTGAAGGATGACATTTAAAGTATTTTTTCCATTTTGTATGAATAGAGAGAGAATAGTTTTAATACCTCCCTGATAAAATATTGGCAAGAACTTTAAATTTCATTGAAGATTAAAATTATTTTAAAGGGATTTGAATACAAGTAGACTGAAAATTCAAAATGCAAAATCCATACTCTAAAGTTTTGAATAATCTTGCTTGTTTATTAAAAAGTAAGAGAATATTTTCAAACTTTATGATGACTTGAGGGCTATTTTGAAGAGGGAAAGTAGAGGGAATTTAAACATTAATTGTTGAGAGAAAGAGAGATTAATTGGTGAAATAGGTATTCCATTTTAATTAGTATTTTTAGTTCTCCTTAAATTGCACTTTAGTATTATTTCAAAATATTAAGCTAACATTAACAATTCATTAATATGGATGGTTTGTGGATTTTGTAAGAAATTCTTATAAATTTTTGAGATTTTTTTTCCTACTAGATAGATAGATTCCTCAGGCTAGCCTTTAAGTGAAATAACTATAAAGCAAACAATACAGTTCAATGGTGACAGCAAACTAAAATTTAATATCAGCTAAAATTCCAAACCAAACCTGTAAGATATTTTTATCACATTTATTGAAATGCAAATTTAGAAAGGAGATATTTAAATAGTGAGAATTTGGCTTGAGAAATTTACGATGGAATCTAAGGCAATTTCTAATAATTCCTTATAGGACATACTAAAAGAGATAGTATTTATATGTTTAATGTATCAAAATTTTCAAATATCTAATGTCTGCCTTACAATACATCTTTAAACTCAGAAAGTATGAGTCCTCCAAATCTGTTGTTCTTTTTCAAAGACTATTTGGCTATTCTGGGTCCCCTTTGTTTCCATACAAATTTTAAGGTCAACTTGCCAATTTCCAACAAAAAAAAAACCCAACTGGGATATTGATAGGGATTGCATTGAATCTGTAGACCAATTTGGCAATGGGATGGTATCACCATCTCAACAATGTCGTGTCTTCCCGTCCATGAACATTTTCCATTTATTTAAGCCATCTTTAATTTCTTTCAGTGATGTTTCCTTGTGTACAAGTTTTGCACTTATTTTGTTAATTTGTTCCTAAGCATTTTATTCTTTTTGATGCTGTCATAATGGAACTGTTTTCTTCATTTCCTTTTTGGATTGTCCAATGCTAGTGTATAGAAATACAACTGATATTTGTATGTGGATCTTATATCCTCCAATCTTTCTGAACTCATTTATTAATTTTAGTAGTTTTTTGTGGATTCCTTAGGATTTTCTTTAGGCATGATCATGTCATCCACAAATATGTTTCTACTTCTTCATTTTTAATCTTAATTGTTTTCTTTTTCTCACCTAATGCCCTGGCTAAATATCCAGTACAATATTAAATAGAAGCTGTGAGAGGGGACATTCTTGTTCATTTCTCATCTTTAACCATTAAATATGAAGTTAGCTGTGGGTTTTTATAGTTGCCCATTATCAGGTTGAGGACATTCCTTATTCTTTCTACTTTGTTATGTTTTTATCATGAAAAGGTGTTGGACTTTGTAAAGTACTTTTTCTGTGTAAATTGAGATGACCATATGGCTTTTCCCTTTTTGTTAATATGGTATATTGCATTGATTGATTTTTATATGTTAAACCAACCTTTAATTTCTGGGATAAATTCTATTTTGTTGTGGTGTTTAATACCTTTTATATGTTGTTGTCAGTTTGATAATATTTGGTTGAGAATTTTTACATCTATATTCATAAGGGATATTGGCATAGAGTTTTCTTTTCATGTGTTATCTTTGCCTACATTTAGCATCAGAATAATATGGGCCCCATAGAATAAATTGGGAAGTGGTAGCTGCTCCTCTTTTGAAATCAGGTTTGTGAAGGACTGGTGTTAATTTTTAAAACATTCAGTAGAATTCTAGTCCTGAGACTTTGTGTAAAGTTTTTTTTTAATAGTATTATTAAGTTTATTTATTTTGAGGGAGAGAGAGAGTGAGTGAGTGCAGGGGAGGGGCAGAGAGACAGGGAGAGAGAGAGAATCCCAAGTAGGCTCCACACTGTCAGCTCAGAGCCTGACACGGGTCTCAAACTCACAAACCATGAGATCATGACCTGAGCCAAAATCAAGAGTTGGATGCTTAACCAACGGAGCCCTCCAGGAGCCCCTGGAAAGTTTTTTGATTACCGACTAAATCTTCTTGAATAGGATAAGACATTAATTCAAGATGAAAAAATTCACTTCCCCAGAGATAAAGAAATTTAGGCAAAAAAATCACAAAATGACAATATTTAGAGATTACAATTTCAATTTTTGATAAACTCCAACTGTTCCATAAGTTGGGTTTCTCATCAAACTCTTCCTCATAGACAGCCCATATTAGGCAGAGCCAAATGACTTTAGAAATATGAACCCATTTGCCTCTGATATTCTGGTCAGAAACCTCTCACATTAATAGTTCTGCAACTAAGTCTTAATGATGTTGATCCCCCAAATACTCAAAAAATGGCCTATGAGAAGTAGTCCATTGAAGGTTCCCTGTTAGTCCTCCACAACTGAGCATCATGGAACAGGAGCAGAAAACTGAAAGAAAACTGAGTCTACTCAGTGATCAAGAGGATAGAGAACCTGTCAGCTGAGTAGACTTCTGTGGAGGTTCAGGAAATGACAGGTCAGGCTGGGATATGTCCTAGACCATGTCAACTAGAGGTAGCTTCTTGTCCTTATTAATAGCAACAGCTTGTGCCTGGCTGTGCCTATCACTTAGCAGCCTAGATATGCTTCAGTGCTCCATATTTCCAGGTTGTGGGGCCACATGTAAACATCAAGTACTCTGAAGCTTTGAATCACTGATAAAATAGTCCTGAGTTCTAACTCAGGATACATCCAGGTTACCACCTTGTTTTATGTGGCACCAGCTCAATGCATAATATAAGATAGTTTTGCAGCAAGCTTTTCTGGTCTTCCAGCAAGTATGTGTGTCATCCAGGACTACCATGTGCAGCAGTGTCATATATATTAATCAAGACCATGATTTCTTTCCTGTAGGTACACCCCATGTATCAGTTACTTCAGCTACAACACAATTTTCCTCAAAATCAGTTTGTTTACTCTGAAGATTGAAAAGTAAAAAATGTCTCCATTAGCTCCCAAGTCTACAGCCTTAACAGACACCAAGATAAACTAGAGGCAGAGGGTGACACTCTCTGTGCTTTTGCCTCATGGAGCAAATGCAGAGTAGGACCACCCAAGGGAAAGTGAGACCCAGATCAAACACATCCATAGGTGTTGGTCTCGAACTTCTGTGTGTGACAAAGTTGAGATAAGCTTCTTAATTAATTAAGGCTTGGATTTGTAGAACCTGGGATTGGAACCACCATAAGACTCCTCTTTCTTCCCTTCCATAAGCCTACCAAAACCAGTACTGGTATGAGTGAAACCTCCAGTAGGAGATGAGTGATCAGTAAACTATCACCAAGCATGAGGAAGATTACCAGTGTGAAAAATGGACCCAACAAAGATTGTATATATATCAAATACAAATTCAGAACAATCGGGAAATAATTTAAGAGTAAGAGACTTTTAATTTCCTCATACAAACAAAAATAAATAACAATTGTGAATAAATAACAAGCTGTTGTAAAAGCTGACCAAATGGAAATTTTGAAAAGAAAAAAAAAACTACAGTTACTCAAACAAAAACTTTCAGTATATTGGGTGAATCTCAGGTTGAGACCTAGCAAGCACCAGAACATCAGGCTAAAGGGGGAAAAAATGTAAAATAGAGCAAAGAAGGCGCCCCTGGCTGGCTCAGTTGGTAAACCATGCGACTTTTGATCTTGGGATGTGTGCTCAAGCCCCACAGTGGGTATAGAGATTACTTTAAAAAAACAAAATAAAGAAGTTTACAGATTTAAAAAATGACAATTATACTGACTTAATACTTTTCATCAACAGTGTTGAATACGAAAAGAAAAGAAGGAAAACGAGTTTAGATTTAAATTATCTATGTTCAAACTATTGGCTAAGAATATGACTATTATACATAAAATTATAGATTTTTAGCTTTAAAATATATGGCAACTCACCCTAAGAAGCAAGTATAAATAAAGAATAATGGTAGTGACATGTACAGAAAAACTTGCATTTTTAAAAAAGCCCTCATTAACAAGGAAGCCATATTTAAGAATTAAGGAAGAGTTATAAAAAGTATGGTAACTTACTTTACTAGTTTTAATGAGTGATACTTCAGTATAGTTTAGCTTTTTAACAAACTTACATTAAAGCTTGAAATTCATTTTCATTTCTTTGCTTTGAAGTGTTAAAAATTAGATTGTAAATGTCAAGGAAATATTTAAGTACTTACAACTTTATGTGTTTTCAGAGAGGTAAAAAGACAGAATGTACCCTATCTAGAATTACATTTTGAAGATTCATTAATTATTGGCTATTTTATTTATTTATTTTTATTGGCTATTTTAAAGTCTCAAAGATTTTCAGACCTTGAAAATTTCACTTAATTTTGAAACCATGAAGACTAACCACAGTTCAAGAGAATAATCTACTAGAGGCTAGGGAATTTAAATACAGATTTTAGGACATTAACTTGGCAGCCAGAAGGCATGGGAAGTTGACAGTGCTTTTATAAATTACTTGTATTTCTTTTCTTCTTCTTTTTCCCTGAAATCAAAGATGTGAGCAAGGGCAACTGGAGACCAGGACATTGTTTTCAATCCTCTGAGTTTCCAGAAATCTCCTCAAGTGAAGGAAGACAAATAATATATTGGCTCTATGGAGACTGTGATTGTTAAGCTTCAGCCCTTTCTGAATGTAGCTAGTTCATTTGAATTTCAGTGTACAGATAAGTTCCAAGTAAATGAGCCCTTGAAAATTCATTGAATTCTCGAATATTTTTTAAAAATTACTCTTTCAGCAAATGTTATTCAGGCATCTACTATGTATGAGGCATTGTGCCATGTGCCAGAGATGCAAGTCTGAATAAAACAGGAACAGACTCTACTATCAAGTTCTTTAGAGTCTAGTTAGGTTATTTAGTATATTTGGGCAGCAGAGCCATTTTAATTTCTCTTACTTTTTGAAAATTAGAATATTAGAGATCAATTTGGAAATAATTCACATTAATGAACTTATTAGCCCTCACAGAAGACTACTAAAAATTATCATTAACATAGAAGGTCATCCCTTTTACCTTGTACCAGACTTTCAGTATGGGAATTCCAAAAAGTGGCCACAATAGATAGTACTATACATACGGTACCTTCTCTGCCCTGTACTTAATATCCAGATAAAGAAGCTTTTGAAAGTTGTCTTCAAATAAAAGGGAAAAGCTTTCCAACAGCCCAGAAATAAAAATTAACTTTGAAACAAGAGCAAGGTGTAATTGTCTCTAATGTTTTCATGCAAAATAGGAAAGAACAGCCTGTTTTTTGAAATGCTCTAGGTTAAATTTTTTTTCTTCAGTCATCATGAGAATAGGTAAATCCAAGAGTAATTGGCCTTATAGCCTACATTTTGTGTGCATTTCTACCATTTAAATGTAAAAATATTGAAATCTTAATTGCAAATGTCAAAACAGAAAATGAAATGTATTGTCCCTAAAAACGTGATGTACCTTAAAGAAGGTACATCTTAGAGAAAACACATTTTTATCCACAAACTTCAGTAACTATAAAGCTGCTTTAAGTATATTACAAAGAACATTATCTGACTGTATTCAACAGGGTAAATTATAAAATTACTGGTTTGGAACTATCTACATTGCTTTGGATAGAGAATTTGAGATAGTTCCTTAAAGTCAACTTGTTTGTGCTCGCTTCGGCAGCAGATATACTAAAGTAAACTTGTTTGAAATCACCATTAAAAGATAATGAATCTATTATTTGCTCACTTAACTAGAAAAAGAAAAGAGGCATTAAGACTGCATTAGTAAGACAGGAAGCAGATAAAAGAAGAGAATACGCAAGGATTAACAAAAACCACAAAGTAAAATCAGTATATAAAGATTCGTGATTATTAAAGAAAACCATAGTCAAACAATTACTTATTGACCTAAATTAAAGTTGGAGCTTTGCTTTAATCTCACTTAGGGTCTTCAACCTGACCATTGGGAATAATCGGCCTGAGGAACTTGAACTCATTGGTCCCAAATCCTCCTGTCAGACACACCTCGTACTGGTAGCTCTGGGACAGCGTCCCCGTACCGCTGACGTCCACCAGGTGGCCCGGAAAGTGGCCCTCGGCCACCGGGTAGCGGCCCCCAGACGCCGCCCGGCTCCGCCTGCACAGCCGCACCGCCACGAACACCAGCACCGAGAAGAGGAAGAGCGACGACACGGACGCCAAGGCGATGACCAAGTAGACGGTGAGCGGGTCGGCCGGCGCCTCGGCCGCCGCCACGTCCGGCTGCGGCAGGTAGGGCTGCGAGAAGCCGTCCACCAGCAGCACGTGCAGCGTGACGCTGGCCGAGCGCGGC
>PJEM01021535.1:0-11023 GCA_004023845.1 Helogale parvula | reverse complement strand
ATATTCCTAATTTTGTTTCCCTTTGGTCTCATTAAGGATGTATTTGCTATATTTATCTTTTCAAATAACTAGTTTTTGATCTATTTTTAAAGGCATTAGGCTTTTCTGTTTCATTATTTAATTTTATCTTTATTAGATCCTTTTTTTCTACTTTCTTTTGGCTTTTTGTATAGCTGCTTGAGTTGAATGGTCACTTTGTTGTGGTTTTGACTTTTTTTAAAATATAATGTATTGTCATTAGCTAACACACAGTGTATACCATGTGCTCTCGGCTTCTGGAGTAGATTCCCGTGATTCATCTCTTACATACAACACCCGGTGCTCATCCCAAAAAGTGCCCTTCTCAGTGCCCATCACCCGTTTTCCTGTCTCCCCTACCCCCCATCAACCCTCATTTTGTTCTCTGTATTGAAGAGTCTCTTGTGGTTTGTCTCCCTCTCTGTTTGAAACTATTTTTTCCCCTTCCTTTTCCCAATGGTCTTCTGTTAAGTTTCTCAAATCCCACATATGAATGAAAACATTTATCTGTCTTTCTCTGATTGACTTACTTCACTCAGCATAGTACCCTCCAGTTCCATCCACATTGCTGCACATGGCAAGATTTCATTCTTTCTCGTTGCCATGTAGTACTCCATTGTATATATAAACCACATCTTCCTTATCCACCCATCAGGTGATGGACATTTGGGCTCTTTCCATGATTTGGCTATTGTTGAAAGTGCTGCTGTAAACATTGGGGTACATGTGCCCCTGTGCATCAGCACTCCTGTATTCTTTGGATAATTTCCTAGTAGTGCTATTTTTGGGTCATAGGGTAGTTCTGATTTTTTGAGGAACCTCCACACTTTTTTCCAGAGTGGCTACACCAGTTTGCATTCCCACCAGCAGTGCAGGAGGGTTCCCGTTTCTCCACATCCTCACCAACATCTATTGTTTTGGTTTTGACTTTTAACAGAAGTATTTAAAGCTGTGGAAATATCCTTGTGTATCACTCTGATGGAAGTCTGATGTATAGTAATTACATTTACAGGGGCGCCTGGGTGGCTCAGTCAGTTAAGCGTCCGACTTCAGCTCAGGTCATGATCTCGCCATTCTTGGGTTTAAACCCCGCTTCAGGCTCTAGGCTGACAGGATAGAGCCTGGTATCTGCTTCAGATTCTGTGTCTCACTCATGCTCGCTCCTGCTCTTGCTCGCGCTCTCAAAAAATGAATAAACATTTTTAAAAATTATAGTAATCACATTTATAAATACACAGTAATTTTAGTTTTGATTGCCTCTCTGACTCCAGTGTTAGAAAACACTTTCTTTGAGTGATTGAGATTTTAACTTGTTTCTAATTTTATTGCACACTGGTCAGAGAATGTGGTCTCTCTAATGTTCCGTTTTTTCAAATCGACAGTCTTTGTCATCCATTATATTACCTGTTGGAATAATTGTTCTGTTGACACTTGAAAATATATCATCTTTTGTAAGGCACAGTGTTTGAAATACACACACAACTCTTCAGGTAGGATGGATGGATAGATCTGTGTCTATCTCCATCCATCCTGCTTGGCCAAAAAATGGTAGCTTTTGTAAATTTCTTCTTTCGTCGTAATCATTTTTAATCATTTTATTTTGTATATTTCAATGAAGTGTTATTCAGGCCATGCAGGTTTAGGACTGTGTATTTGACCTTTCATCAGAATAGAATCCCCTCTTCTCCCCCGCCCCCCCACCATGTCTGTTCCATTTGTGTTTTGTGCCTTAAATTCTAGGTGGTCCTTGTCCCGTATTGGCCCTCGGGTGTTTTGCAGGGGCCCCACAGCCTGGCTGTGAGCTCAGTCACACCTCCCTCTGCTCCGGCCAAGTGAGACTCCTCCTGAGGGTACCGTCCACGCAGGCCTCTGCTTGGTTTTCCTTGTGCCCCACAGAGAGCCCCTGTTCCCCATCCACGTCCCTACCGGCACTGCAGCCACACTCTTCCTAGAAGCCATCCCCGGTGACTCCTGGCCGCCTCGGCCTCCTCGCGTGGTGGCTGCAGCCTGCCTCTGTACCCGAGTGTGAACACGCCTCTCTCAGGTGCCCTCCGTGTGCACGTCCACCGCCCCAAGTCCACTCCTGGGGGCAGGAGCCCGCCTGCCGGGGTCCCCGCACTCAGCGCGGCACATGGGACCAAGCCGAGGCCGGCCCGGCTTTCTCCCCACTTAGTCACCTTGTCACAAAGGAATTAATTGCTGCTACTAGACCGTTCTGTTTTCAAGACTTCATCATGAAATACCGTCTAATTCATTTTTTAAAATTACTTCAAGAGCCTTACTCCAAAATTTTACTCATTAGAAATGCCATTTGAAGGCTTTCCCACGTCGCCTGGTGCTTCTCCGGGGACACTAGACAGCATGGTGTAGAAGAGGCAGCGGGGACGTTGGAGACCCCCACCTTCCGGGCGGGGCACCGTCCCTGTCACTTGCAGGTGCTTTGCTCCTGCTACTGTCCTGTCTGTGGCAGGCTCCTTGTCCCTCCCGCACGCAGGGCTGGGAGCAACAGCACGCTCAGTCAGCAGCCACCGCGCGAGCCCTGGGTGCCGGCGCGGGCCCGGGTCTGCGGTGCCAGCGGAGAGCCTGGGGACGGTGGTCAGGGACTCAAAAAGCATGGGGCCCCTCCCACACCAGTTTGCTGTGACCTGTAGTGACCAAAGCCGTGCAGTGCAGACCGTGGAAGGCGGACTGCCATCCGGCATGCTGGGGCGGCTCGGGAGAAGGCCCGGGGGCCCCAGGCAGTTCGCAAGGCGGTCCTGGCCACAGAGGTCCGCAGGCCCTTTTCCTCTCGGGCTGTCTGCCTGATAGACAGCACAGCCTCCCCGGCTTCCTGTCATTAGCGTGCTTTCGGATGACAGTGATCATGCCCACAGCACCTCCCGACTAAGGCTCATTTTCAGAGGAAGACACAAAGTCATTCTTCACGGTCAACAGTAAGGACAGCCTATAATTGGGCAAGTTTAGCCACTTCCTACCTTTCCTGCCCCGAGCACAAGGAGTATCTGAACCTGGAAGGGCGGCCTGGTAGGCCAGGTCCCATGGGTGGCCGTCCTCGGGCTGGAAGGACCCTTGTGTCATTGCCCGTGGTGAGAGCGACTGGCTCTGCCCTCCCTCGACCAGCCTCCCCTTGGAGGAGCAGGCACTCTGCACGTCTGGTTTCAGGGAGAAGGTCCGTACTGAGTTCAGTCGCCTTCGTGTGTGAACTTGCTTAATCCCTGCAACCACCCTGGGAAGCATGTGGGGTTACTGTTTTCCCCATTTTATAAAGGAGAAACTGAGGTTCAGAGAGGGGAAGTGAGTTTCCTAAGGCCACACAGTAAATCACTAAAGTGCCTTCATTGTGGTTTCCACAGAATTCGGTCATAGCCTTTCACACTCTGCTCTTAGCTTCAAGTTTCTTATTTCCTAGACGGGATGCTCCATGAGAGAAGTGCGTGGCCTTATCGGTCTTTGCACCCCAGCCCCCGATGTATAGCATCAGAGTTGACTGAGGGCTCTGCAGTCAAGTTCATTTCACAGTCCGGTCTCCCCTCTGCCCAACAGCCTGAGCCTGGGCCATAGCAAACAGAGGCAAGAACCTGTGCCGTGGGGGGTGTAGACGCGGGCGCTCCCGGGAAGGTGGCGGGCAAATTCCGTTTCCTCTCATCGGGAAGCCTAACTGATGGCCGGCTGAGGCTGCAGATCTGTCCAGGGACGGGTGGACGCTCCGGCTCGCTCCCACAGCAGCCTGGGAACAGCCCCCTTCGGGGTGGCACAGATGGCAAGCCCAAACGACAGAGTAAACTCCAATATGTCTTGGAGACAGTGTCAGCCTACAGCTTATTTGTCATGTCACGGCAGCCTTGCGGATCAGGGGCACCCTCCCTGCCCGCCCTTCTCCCTCCCCCGGGTGAGGATCATTTACAGGAAACTGATTTTTGTCGTGCACAGTGACAGAGAGCTTCCAGAATAGACATTGGTCATTTTCTTTTGCATTTGGGAAGTGAATGGTGATACTAGCAAACCCAGCGTTTATGGTGTCAGCCCCTGTTCTGAGCACTTTACCCAAACTGTCTCTGCTGTCCCAGCAGAAGAGGTGGGGCGTCCTTAATCCCACTTACAGCTCCGGACACCGAGGCACAGACAGCTCAGCCCACTTACCACAGTCACGCGGCTTAGGCGGGTTGGCCCTGCACGGGCTCCTCACCCCGACACTCGGTTCCCTCAGTCATAGAAACAGAAATAGAGGCGTGAAAAGCCTCCTCCAGGAATGCAGGGAAGATTCTGGAAGACACACAGCCTGCGAGACGCCATGGAGTGGGCTGGGGAGGCAGGGAGAGGGGTCCGCCCTCTGGTGCACCTGTGGCTGGAGGAGTGGTCGGGACAGTCCAGGGAGGGGGGGTGCCTGATGAGGGAGGGGTCCTGAGCACCGAACCCAGCACCCATCCGCAGTCAGGAGCAGCCCAGGGAGACCAGACCGAAGCACTGCTTGGAGGGGAGTGGATCCCGTGAAGCCCCACGAGCAGCAGTTTAAACGAGGGGGCCAGAAGCAGAGGGAGAGGGAGGGGCCGCCGGTGCTCTGCGGTGGCACTGCCTACATCCGGGCCTCCAGAGGGAGGAAGAGAGGGAACGCTCGAGGGCCTGGGCTGGGTGCCCAGGACACATGTCCTTTGAAAGCATTTATTTATCTTTCTGATTTAGCTTTAAAGATGCCCCAGAACTCACAGCCTGCGGGCACAGGTAAGCAATGAAAAGCCAGGCAGAATATAAAGAGCGGATTAGGCGACCCATGTGATCGAGCCCACGCTGTTGGCAGAGTCTCTGTGTAAATTCCGTGCGGGCTGGTTTGATTGAGGACACCTGGACTGTCGTGAGCTCGGTGGTTATGAAAGTCACACTGTCTCATTCCTCTGTCCCCCTTATGGGTTATGGGCAGTTTCTTTCCCAGCAGCCTCCTGTGGGCGGGGGAGGCAGGGGGTCAGTTTGTCCAAGCCTCGTGCAGACCTTGGAGGTGTCCGTGACATGAAAACGGGGAAGACGTTACCGGGCGCCATGGAGGGTCTTCATTTTGCGTGCGTGCCGGCTTGCAGGTGTGCCCACACGCGCGAGATGCGTGCACACCATTTGGCCATACTCTTGTGCACATATGTGCACGTACAGCTGGCGTCCAACTAGAACTTGCATCGTGAAGACACAGACCTGCTTAGTGCACAGAGTTGAGTACAGGCCTTTCAGCGAGCCGTTTACTAACCCCTGAGACCCCCCCTCCTTCCCGCCAGTCACTCTGCTTCTTTAGGGGCCATAAAATGCACAGAAGACAGGCCCTGCCTTTGGCAACCGGGGCGCTCTCCCTCCATCCTCTAAGCCAGGACTCAGCTTCAGGTGCGCATAGGCCTAAAGGTCCTTGGATTCGGCCTGGGGGCCCGGGCATTGTGCTCCCCAATAAAGCGCAGTCTGTTTGGTGACTTGGGGGGCAGCCAGAGTAACAGACTCCACGGGGCCTCTGGCTTGCTGATCCCTGGGTCCCGGACATTGGTTCTATTCTGAATATTGCTGGAAATAGCAGGGCGGCTGTCCAGCCTCTCTGTGCTGGGTTAACAGGTAGAAGGTGTTCCAGCCAGCAGAGGAAGGGGAAGAGTTGCGAGAGCCCATCTCCCCTGCCTCTGCTCCCAGACGTGTGTGCCTGCGAGAGGGTGTGGTTCGCGTTCGGGTGAGTGTTTTGGCTGAAACCACTGGAAGAGTAATCGGAATCTCTTAGGAAGGAGGGAAGGAAGGGATGTTCAAGGATAATTGCGGATTGATGCCAAAAGTAAAGGAGCCGCGGAACGCTCAGCGACTTCCAGTTCTGCAGCCTGGCATCTGCTTCTTTCTCTGGGACAAGTGGCCTGTCATGGGGCGTGGGATGGTGACTCTCAGGTCAGATGGTTTCGTTTTAAAGCCCTGGACCCAGGTAAAAGCTCTACGCCTAAGACAAGTCCCTCCCTGCCTTTGAGCTTCAGGTCAGTCTCTGTTAGTGGGGATTGGAAGAAACAATTAAGGCACTTTTAGTGTGCCTGACCTTCTCTGCTGTGAGATTCACGAGGATGAGGATGATAAGACCCTTTTTCTTCAACGCAGCAAGTTTTTACTGAGCATCTATTTCGCCTGTGCTGGTGTCACCTCCCTGTGAGCACTTTTTGAACAACTGGTCCTCAGCATCCCTGCCCGTGAGCCGGTTCATCCCTGGTGAATGAGAAGCCAGCTGACTGGGGGGAGGGCAGGACAGGGACTCGGGGCTCAGAGGTGGGGTGGCAGCGTCACCATTTGCCCATGCAGTGTTTTTTTTTTTTAATGTGTATTCATTTTTTGAGAGAGAGAGAGATAGACACAGAATCTGAAGCAGGCTCCAGGCTCTGAGCTGTCAGCACAGAGCCAGACTGGGGGCTCAAACTCCTGAACCGTGAGATCAAAGTCAGATGCTTAACCACCTGAGCTACCCAGGCACCCCTGCCCATGCAGTGTTCTTCAGTTTGGAATTTCATTTTTAACTCTAAGGTAGGACCTGTCAGTGACCACTTCTTCTCTGCTCACATGGACTGGGAAGGAACCCTGTTTCCAGCAGCGCTGGCCCTCTGGGTCCCCTGGGGCTTGGCATCTGCTCCGCTACGAGGCTTCTATGGTTTCTTGTGATACGCACACGCGTGTGCGAGCACGTGCACGCATGCACACACACACACACACACACACACGGCCTCCCCTTCCCTCTGGAACATCAATGTTATCCACCTGGATACCATCCAGGCCTGGGGTGAAGGCTCACCAGCCCCAACAGGACAGAGCGAGAGAGAGAAAACAAACATCTCAGGTCCCGGTAGGGACGGTCTCAGGAAGAAATGGCGTAACGCAGAGGAAACCTTCCAGAGACCCCGGAGTCGGTGTGACTTCCCACCCATTAGCATTTGCCTTCGGTCCCTTCGGTTTGAAACCATCTCTCTTTCCTGAAAAAATAGCCTCTCTGGTTTTATTTCCAAACTTCAAAGATGACTTTTGAAAGAAAGTTTTCCAGTGAAATTCCAAAGGTTTTACACATGTGTGAAAGGAGGGGTCTGGTCTGGCTGTTAAAACGTGTTTGCTCTGCCCCGTGGTCCCCTTGACCGCAAGTGCCCTGCAGCTGCCTCCACTTTGTTCTCTTCACTATTCTACCAGCTCGCCCCACCACCCCCATGCAGGAGGCTGCTCCAGCCTCTCCCCTTCAGCCCCTCCGAGTCTTATTTGGTAGCGCCTAGGGGGGCAAAATTGGCCTTTAATCCGCCCCCAATCACTGGAGGAAAGCAGGTCTGCAGCGGCGCCCGTGAACCCCAGTCTAACTGGAGATCACTCTGGTCACGGCCAAAGAAATTTCCCAGTCCCAGGTAAAGATAAGCCTGCGGTGGCTGGCGGTGTGGCCATGGTTGGTTTTTAGCCTCTGCATGTCCTCAGTCCCACAAAAAACCCAACTGAATAATTAGGATGCGGGGAATTTTTGAACCTCAAATGCACTGTGTTACGGTTTTGCGGTCATGGGTGATTCTAGAATAATAAACTTCCATAGGTCATCTTGAACGTCTCTTCCTAATACAATAAGTAGACCATAAATGTTTTCATAAAATAATTCCCCACAATATTCCCAAGTGCCCCAGTTTAAAAACCATTCTTTGGCACATAATTCTCTCACGAAATGTAGGAACGTAAAAGTGAAACATTTGGGTGAGCCTTGAGAACTAATGATTCTATAAATAAAAACTGACATCATTTATAAAGTTATTTAAATAAATGCTGTCACTCAAATAAATTCCTCCGTATATGACATCACTGTTAATAATAATTTTAACTGTGAGTTCCGTTTATGTAGAAAAGAACTGGGCCAGGACCCAAGGTTTTTCCAAGCAGGCCGCCAGTGTGCTTGGCCGAGGCTCCCACTTTTGTTCCCGCAGACCCCCCGCCCCCCACCTCAGGGTGTTCAAAACCTTGGCAGGAACCTTGCTGGATATAAAGACATCGTCAGAACCAGGATGGAAACGGATCAGCTCTGTTCAGATCACCTGGCCTCCGTCTGAGAAGGCTTTGCTTCCGGCAAGGGCCGGTGTGCTCTGCATCCACCGCCGGTGCTGGCCACCCACCACGCTTAAAGCCGTGTCAGTGGTGGTTTCATCAGCAGCTTCCTTACGGGCCACTCCGTCCAGAGTCCCCTCCCTCCCTCCCTCCTTCCATACCTCGGGTGCAGAGGGTCTCCCTCTTGGCAGTCCACACTATCCCCTCTGCCCTTCATTTTCTTCCTCCTTGCTCACACCCTCTTCCCTTCCATCACCAGCACTTGCCTCCTTGGTGGAGCCCATTTTGGAAAGTAAGAACCTATCACCTCCAGAAAGTTACCGGTTTTGCAGGAGAAAGGCAGACAGCAGCCCAGCTGGGCTGAACGTCAGGTGCCGGGTGTCTGTCGGGCTGACTCGCTGGCCTAACGCCCCACACTGGGAATTGCACTTTGTACTTTAGCAAAATGATGGGGTGTCTCATGTCGGGACCTTCCGGATTCCCACCACCAGCAGGCGCCGCGAATGTTGCATTCTCGGGTACCAGGGCAGAGCCCGTGGCAGGGGTAAGGACACAGCCCCCTCTGTGTGCACCTCTCTGTGTTTTTATCACACCTCAGATGGCCCCCGGGGGACGTCCTGGAGATACAGGAGTGTCACATCTCCTTCTAGACAAAAGGTGGGCTGGAGCAGCTCCCGTAGCTGCTGGCCGTTTGGGATTTTACAGGCAGAGCATTTAAAGTCGCCTGGTGTTTTCTCAGTGTTAGGTGAACATGAAGGCACAGTTTGGTGTTTGTCCAACAGCCTGGCCGGAATCGAGCTGAGAGCTTGGCGGTCAGCAGGCTGGCCCCTCTCTCCACCAAAAACTAAACAAGAAAAACAAGCCAAAAAAAAAAAAAGGTGTGCTTTCAAGGTGTGAGTGCCAAAGACAATTTGGAAACTCTTTCGTTATAAAGACTGAGAAGACTATTAATGGCACTTACCCTTCGCACCCCCTGACCCCCACACCAGCAGCCCCGAACGTTCTGTTCACTGCGAGGCAGCCTTTAACTTTGGCTTCTGGGGTCCCTTCCGGGCCTCTGCTCAGATGGTTTTTCCATTGACCCAGTAAATGATGACGCAGCCGTCAGGAGGCCCATACTCAACGCAGGGCTGTTACTGGCCCACTGGGTCGCGTGGAGCAGCCCAGAAACCTCTCTGAGCTCCGGCGTTGTCATGGCGACACTGGGTCAGGGTCCGCCTCAGGCGCAGGGGAGAAGCCAGGGTAAAGGAGGTAATGGGTGTGCTTCCAGAAGGGCAGTTCCCCTGCCGGTCTCCACCTGCGGCCCCTCCGACTTGGGGAGTGAGAGTTCTCCCGTTGCTCAGCTGCCCCTCGCCCGGCCGGCCGGCGCCCTCAGCCCACACCGGCCCGTGGCTTTACCGACTTGCAGGGTTTCGGCTTCCTCTTCTGGTTTGGGGTTTTTAAGTTCATGTAATATTTCCCCTTTCCCGGGGCTTTAAAGTATTTTCAAGAACAGGCCCCTGTCTTCCCTTTGGCCCTTGCATTTCACGAGGTCCCACCCCCATTCCTGCCTGCATTTCTTCCTCCCCAGGGCAGCTGCGGTGGCTCTGAAAAGCCTTGTGGTGGAGAAATCACTTGCGTGTGACTTTTTCAGCCAGTAGGGTCCAGTACTAGCTGAAACGCATCCTTTTGTATTTTGTTCTGTTCTGTCCCAAGCGTCTCTTTGAAAAATTCAGGGCAGATTTTCAAGTGGCCGGAAGACATTACCGGAGAAAGCCCAGAAAGGTTGAAGGATCCAGTATAAGTTAGAAGTAGGGTCCTTAACTTCAAAATATGAAGAGCTCAATTTGAGTTAGGTAGAGAGAGGAAAAAAGAAAGCCTTCTGTCTGGATTCCAGAAAAGACCATCACAAGCTATCTGAATGTTACCTTTTTTTTCCCTATAATTGAAGGTAAAAGCCGTTCAAAACCCTGAGGACTCCAGGGCGCCTGGGTGGCTCAGTCAGTTGAGTGTCTGACTTTAGATGAGGTCGTGATTTCGCCATTTGTGGGTTCAGGCCCCGTGTCAGGCTCTGTGCTGACAGCACCTGGAACCTGCTTGGGATTCTGTGTCTCCCTTGCTCTCTTCCCCCTCCCCTGCTCACGCTCTTTTTCTCTCTCAAAAACACAAACAAAACAAAACATTAAAAATAAAGAGAAAGAAAGAAATTCTGAAGACTTCAGAAACTCGCTGCAGATATAAAGGTGACCAAGGACCTTTCTGGGTCCCTAACATCATGTGAGTTTTAGAGGCTCAGCCCACAGACGATCTAAACAAAGAGAATCCCATGGTTGGGTCACATAATAAGTGATAAGTAATCACTTTGTGA
The DNA here is from genome assembly GCA_004023845.1 of Helogale parvula. Classification (NCBI taxonomy): domain Eukaryota; kingdom Metazoa; phylum Chordata; class Mammalia; order Carnivora; family Herpestidae; genus Helogale; species Helogale parvula. Next base: position 609 of record PJEM01021535.1, on the reverse strand, counting down.
AGGGCCTGGTTGTACTTTGGCCCTGGTATTTCTTGACGTCCTAAGTATGTAGGAGTGTCAAGAGCCTGGCCTTCTAAGCTGGACCCTGCTGGCCCCCCTCACCTCGCACAGCCATGAGACAGGCTGACCCCCATGCGCCTCTCTGGGTTGTGACACAGTCTAGCATAGTGCCTGGCATTCGCCGAATGACCGCAGTGACCGGTGCTCCGGTACTCACGGTACTGGCCCTGCCGTGGTTAGTCCTCATGGGTAAACAGTGTCTTGTTTGTGCCTAGAAGCTTCCAGGCATCGTAGCCCTGAAACCTGCAACAGAAGCACTCTGGCTCCTGGCGCCGTTGCCCCGGAGTTCCCGAGCCAGAGTCTCCGGGTTTGGGGCTCGGCATTTTTCATGAGCAGCCCAGATCATTCTGACACATTTGGAATTTGAGGACCTGTGGTCTAGGGAGAGAGGGTGCGTCTTCTGGATCGTGGGGGCCGGCTTTGAAGACGCCATCTTTAAAATGCTAGCAAAGGCCAAGCTTGCCAGCGCCGGCCTACCTCCCTCCCTCGTCTGGACTGGCGCCTCTCCGGTTTAGAGACATGATTGCTCTCCAGGGAGAGGGTTCCTGC
>PJEM01021534.1:0-11035 GCA_004023845.1 Helogale parvula | reverse complement strand
ACAAAAAATATGTACTACAAGTGGCACCTAGGTAGCTCAGTCAGTGAAGTGTCCAGGTCTTGATTTCAGCTCAGGTTATGATCTAAAAATTTGTGAGTTTGAGCCCCATAGATGGATCCAGGATTACAGTGTGCAGCGTCTTTGGATTCTCTTGCTCCTTCCCTCTCTCGGACTGTCCTGTGCTCTCTCTGACCCTGTCTCTCTCTGTCTCAAATCAGTAAATACTTTTGGATTACAATGAAACATAGCTAGTAATTGATGAGTGTATTTTGTGACTTGTACTTGAATTTACGTTTATGTACATGTCTTATGTATAAGTTCACGACTGCAAATTTAGTGGGAAGGTACAAAATATTAATTTGTTGCTTCTATCAAGAAATTCAGTAATTTATCATGACTTACAAGAATAACTCCAAAATGATATTTGGGGTTTGCAATTAATGGGTATAAACAAATAAATGAGTACGTTTGGTTTTCTAGGAAAGACCCATTCTTTGGTAGACATATAATTTACTATTCTTATGCAAAAGAGAAATATAAAACTCTTTTCTAAAGAAGATTTTCAGTTAGAAGACTTTATTATCGATAGGAATGACATCCAGATGGCCAACAGACACATGAAAATCTCACTTGCCATAAGAAAAAAATATGTCTGAGTGGCACACCCAAACTCCTAGTGGGAAGCGGGTCCAGGAGGTCCCTGGTGCTGGTGGGCAGACTCTCAGGACCACAGTGGGGCACAAATATAAGTGCAAGCATGAAAATGGAGTACAGAGTGGGAGCAAGAGGCCAAAGGCCTGAGGGATGGGAAGGGACCGCCATCAGCAGGGGCAGGAAACAGGGCAGAGAATGTGATGAACAGCAGACAGAGCTGTGGTAGTATTGCCATGTCTTCCTTCAGTGTGGGCTGAGCTGCTGCCTGGCTTTTCTAACAGCCCGGATTCGTCACAATGCGTTTTTGTGATGTCAGCACCATTTCTGGCCAATCATCAGTGCTCTTTCAGAGCACCAGATTGGTGTTCAGGTGGCCAACCATGAGGCAGTTCAGCCAACCAATCACAGATGGCCTACTCCAGGGCCCTCCTGATATTATTGCCTGGACAACATGTTTTAAAGGAAAACATGTTAACATGCTTCAAGAGGAAAAATTACTACTTGGGATATATTTCTAGTATGCTCATGGTGAGGTGCAAAGTCCCACCGGGTACAAACCCAAATGTATCACTTAGAGTCACCATTCACTAGAACACTAACAGGAATCAATACATGTGCCAGGAGACACCATCAAAAGTCACATGTCAGTTGGTATGTCGAACAACATGGAACGAGAGCAGACGTTACTCTCTGCTTGCCCATCAGCGGTAGGAAAAACAAAAGCCTAAACTTGGTCAATATTATGCGTGTGTTTCAAAACACTATGAACAACGTTATATCAGTTCCTTACTCAATTACGCCTTTGACACAGCGTTGCTTCAGAGTTCAGTACAATGCATTTGCCTCTTTGGTCTACGCACATGTTTCAAACACTGCTAACTTTGTGAAACAAGATGTATCCTGAATGAGGCATTCCGCACTGTGTTCCTTCACAGAGTTGTGTATAGAACACTTACCTTATACTTCCAGACATGTGTTTTAGGACATTTCTAACTTCTTGAAAGAAGATTCTAACTAAATAATCCCTTCCGCTCAGTGTTGTTTCCCAGAATTCTATATACAGTACTTCCCCTTTTGGTCTAGGCACATGTATTCACACACTGCTAACTTAGTGAAACAAGATGTTTCCTGAATGAAGCATCCCCCACTGTGTCGTTTCATAGAGTTGAGTATATAGCACCTGCCAAACAGGTGTTTTAATATCATATTAACTAAGTTATACTAGGTGCTGCCTGAATGACGCCTTCCACACTGTGTTGTTTCACAGAATTGAGTATACAGTACTTTGTTCATTGGTGTCCGCACCTGTTTCCAAACACTGCTAACTAGTGAAACAAGATGTTAGTTGAATGATGAAATCCCCACAGGATTCTTTCACAGAGGTGACTATATAACACTTACCTTATACTTTCATGCATCTGTTTCAAAACATTATGAACTACGGGATAGTAGATGCTAACTGAATGATGCCTTCTGCACAATGTAGTTTCACAGAGCTCAGTATGCTGCACCTTCCTCTTTGATCTAGCCTGAAGCTTTCAAACACTGATAACGTAGATTTAAAAAACAAAAAGATGTTCCCTGAATGATGCCTTCCACAGTGTTGTTTCCCAGAGTTCAGTACACTGTACTTCCCTCGTTGGTCTGGGCACATGTTTTCAAAGACTACTAACTTAGCGAAACACGATCTTAGCTGAATGCTGCATTCCCCGCTGTGTTCTTTCATAGTGTTGTGTATATAACACTTACCTTATCCTTCCATGCACTTGTTTTGTAACGTTTCTAACTTAATGAAAGAAGATTCTAACTGAATGATGCCTTCTGAACAGTGTTGTTTCCCAGAGTTCAGTATACTGCATTTCACTCATTGATCTAGGCACACGTTTTCAAATTTGCTAACTTAGTGAGACAAGATGTTCCCTGAATGAGGCTTTTGCCACAGTGTTGTTTCAAGGAGTTGGGTAGACAGCCCTTTTTCATTGGTCTTCTAATATGTGTTCAAAACTACTACCTCAGTGAAACATGATGGTAGTTGAATGAAGCGTTCCCCGCCGTGTTCTTTCATAGAGTTGAGTATATAACACTTACATTGTTCTTTCGAGCATGTGTTTTCAACTTTATTAAGTAACTTATACTAGATACTAACTGAATGACGCATTCCTGACTGTCTTGTTTCACAGAGTTGAGTAGACAGCACTTACTTCATTGGTTTCCACAAATGTTTTCGAAGACTACTAACTTAGTGAAATATGCTCTCAGTTGAAGGAGGCATTCCCAACAGTGTTCTTTCACAGAGTTGAGTATATAACACTTACCTTGTGCTTACATTCATTTGTTTTATAATTCTTTTAACTTCGTGAAAGAAGAGTCTAACTGAATGATGTCTTCGGCACAGTGTTTTTTCCCAGAGATCAGTATACTGCAGTTCTTTGTTTGGTGTTGGGACGTGTTTTCAAACAATTCTAACTTTGTGAAACACGATGTTCCTTGAATGAGGCATTTCCCACAGTGTTGTTTCATAGTGTTGAGTAGATAACACTTACCTTATCCTTCTGTGCATGTATTTCAAAACATTATGAAGAAACTCATACTAAATGCTAACTCAGCGATGCCTTCCACACAGTGTTGTTTCACAGAGTTCAGGAAAATGCCTTTCCCTCTTGGGTCCATGCAGGTGTTTTCAAACACTACTAAATTAGTGAAACATGATCTTAGTTGAATAAGGCATTGCCCACAGCGTTCTTTCACAGAGTTCAGTACGTAACGCTTATTTTATACTTTTCTGCATTTGTTTTGTAACGTTTCTAACATAGTGAAAGAAGAGTTTAACTGAATGATGCCTTCTGCACAGTTTTGTTTCCCAGAGTTCAGTATGCTGCACTTCACCATTTGATCTAGGCAAATGTTTTCAAGCACTGATAACTTACTGAAACAAGATGTTCCCTGAATGAGGCATTCGCCACAGTGTTCTTTCACAGAATTGAGTATATAACACTTACCTTGTTCCTCCAAGCATGGTTTTAAAACTTTATTAATTAAACAATACTAGATGCTAACTTCATTGTTCTCCACATATATTTTCAAACAGTACTACCATTGAAACATTTTGTTAGTTGAATGATGCGTTCCCATTCTGTTTTTCCACAGACATGAGTATATACCATTTACTTTACACTTCTACGCATGTGTTTTCAAACACTATTAACTTAGCAAAACATGATTCTAACCGAAAGATGTCTTCCGCACCCTGGTTTCTCTCAGAGCTGAGTATAATGCCCTTCTCTCAGTGCTTCCTGCACGTGTTTTCAAACACTTCTAACAGTGAAACAAGATGCTAGTTGAATGATGCATTCCCCACAGTGTTCTTTCACAGAGTTCAGGATTTAATACTTACCTGACACTTCCCTCATGTGTTTTTAAACCTCACTAATATAGTGAAACACGACGCTAACTGAAAAATCCTTTCCAGAGTGTTGTTCTACAGAGTTGAGTATAACGCACCTCCCTCTGTGGTTTCTGTATGTGTTTTCAAACACGTCTAACTTCGTGAAACAAGATGTTAGTTGAGTGACACATTCCCTACTGTGTTCTGTCACAGAGTTGAGTGTAGAACACTTACTTTTAGGAGATTTTTAATAACTGATTCCATTTCTTCACTGGTTATGGGTCTCTTCAGATTAACTATCTCTTCCTGTTTGAATTTTGGCAGTGCATGTGTGTTTAGGAATTTGTCCATTTCTTCTAGATTGTCCAGTTTGTTGACATATAATTTTTCATAGTAATCTCTGATGATTGGTTGTAATAGATCCATTTTCATTCATGATTCTGTCTATTTGGGTGTTCTTTTTTTTTTTTTTTTTCTCCTGAGGAGCCTGGCTAGAAGTTTATCAATTTTGTTTATTTTTTCAAAAAAACAACTTTTGGTTTCATTGATCTGTTCAACTTTTTTTTTTTTTTGACTCTATATTGTTCACTTCTGCCTTGATCTTTATTATTTCTCTTCTTCTGCTGGGTTTGGGGTTCTCTTGCTGCTCCCTTTCTAGTTCCTTTAGGTGCTCTGTTAGATTTTGAATTTGCGCTTTTTCTAGTTTGTTGAAATAGGCCTGGATTGCAATATACTTGTCACGTAAGACTGCCTTTGCTGCATCCGAAAGACTGTGGAATGTTGTATTTTCATTTTCGTTTGTTTCCATATATTTTTTAATTTCTTCTCTAATTGCCTGATCTGCCCAATCATTTTTTAGTAGGGTGGTTTTTAACCTCCATGTTTTTTGGAGGTTTTCCAGACTTTTTCCTGAGATTGATTTCAAGTTTTGTAACATTGTGATCTAAAAGTGTGCATGGGATAATCTCAATTTGTTTATATTTATGGAGGGCTGGTTTATGCCCCAGTATATGATATTCATTCCTGGGTTACAGGGCTGGTTCAATATTTGCAAATCCATCAATGTGATACATCACATTAACAAAAGAAAGGATAAAAACCATAGGATCCACTCGATATATGCAGGAAAAGCATTTGACAAAATATAGCATCCCTTCTCAATAAAAACCCTCAAGAAATTCGGGATAGACAGAACTTACTTAAACATTATAAAAGCAATTTATGAAAAGCCCACATCTAATACCATCCTCAATGGGGAAAAACTGAGACCTTTCCGCCTGAGATCAGGAACATGACAGGGATGTCCACTCTCACCACTGTTGTTTAACACAGTGCTGGAAGTCCTAGCATCAGCAATCAGACAACAAAAGGAAATAAAAGGCATCAGAATTGGCAAAGAAGTCAAACTTTCACTTTTCGCAGATGACATGATACTCTACATGGAAAACCCGATAGACTCCACCAGAAGCCTTCTAGAACTGATCCATGAATTCTGCAAAGTCTCAGGGTACAAATCAACGTACAGAAATCAGTTGCATTTTTATACGCCAAAAATGAAGCAACAGTAAGAGAAATAAAAAAACTGATCCTGTTCACAATTGCACAAAAAAACCATAAAATACCTAAGAATAAACCTAACCAAAGGTGTAAAAGACTTGTGTGATGAAAACTATAGAAAAATTATGAAAGAAATTGAAGAAGACATCAAAAAATGAAAAAAAAAAAACATTCCATGCTCATGGATTGGAAGAATAAACATTGTGAAAATGTCATCACTACCCAAAGGAATCTACACATTCAATGCAATCCCAATAAAAATTGCATGAGCATTCTTCTGAAAGCTAGAACAAACTATCCTAAAATTCATATGGAACCACAAAAAACGTGAATAGCCAAAGTAATATTGAGGAAGAACACCAAAACGGGAGGCATCACAATCCCAGATTTTAGCCTCTACTACAAAGCTGTCGTCATCAAGACAGTATGGTATTGGCACAAAAACAGACACATAGACCAATGATAGACTAGAGAACCCAGAACTGGACCCACACGTGTATAGCCAGTTAATCTTTGACAAAGGAGGAAAGAGTATCTGATGGAAAAAAGACAACCTCTTTAGCAGGTGATGCTGGGAGAAAACTCTCTTACACTGTACACAAAAATAAACTCAAAATGGATAAAATACCTGAATGTGAGACAGTTAACCATCAAAACCCTAGAGGAGAAAGCAGGAAAAAGCTTCCTTGACCTCAATTGCAGCAATTTCCTACTCGACACATTCCCAACGGCAAAGGAATCAAGAACCAGATTAAACTATTGGGACCTCATTAAGATAAAAAGCTTATGCACTGCAAAGGAAACCATCAAGAAAACTAACAGGCAACCAACAGAATGGGAAATGACAGTTGCAAATGACATCTTGGACAAAGGGCTAGTATCCAAAATTTACAAGGAACTCACCAATCTCCACACCCGAACAACGAATAACCCAGTGAAGGAATGAGCAGAAGACATGAATAGACACTTCTCCAAAGAGGACATCCAGATGGCCTACAGACACATGAAATGAGGCTCAGCATCTCTCATCAACAGGGAAATACAAATCAAAACCACACTGAGATACCACCTCACGTCGGTCAGAGTGTCTAAAATGAACAAATCAAAAGACTATAGATGCTGGCGAGGGTGTGGAGAGACGGGCACCCTCCTTCACTGTTGCTGGGAATGTAAACTGGTACAGTCGCTTTGGAAATCAGTGTGGCGTTTCCTCAAAAAACTATCAGTAGAACTCCCCTATGACCAAGCAGTGTTGGGGATCTACCCAAGGATACAAAAGTGCTAATGCATAGAGTCACAGGTACCCCAATGTTCATAGCGGCACATTCAATGATAGCGAAATCATGGAAAGAACCTAAATGTCCATCAACTGATGAATGGATCAAGAAGATGTGGTATATATATACAATGGAGTACTATATGGCAATGAGAAAGAATGATATATGGCCATTTGTAGGAAAGTGGATGGACCTCGAGGGTGTCATTCTAAGCGAAATAAGTCAGGTGGAGAAGGACAGATACCATATGTTTGCACTCATACATCTAACAGGAGAAACCTAACAGGGGACCATGGGGAGGGGAAGGGAGAAAAAGAATTAGGGAGAGAGAGTCAGGCCAATCATGAGAGACTCTTGAATAAAGAAAACAAACTGAGGGTTGAAGAGGAAGGGGGAGGGAGAAGGGAGGTGATGGTCATGGAAAGGGGCATTTGTGGGGAAGAGCACTGGATGTTATATGGAAACCAACTTGGTAATAAACTATTTAAAAAAAAGAAATTAGTTGTTAAGTGGGTTGAAAACCGCCTTCAGGTCTGCTCACTCAGAGTAAATGTGCACTATTAGTGTGGCGCTCTCTCTCTCTCTCTCTCTCTCTCTCTCTCTCTCTCTCTCTTTAACTTCTGACTATGGCCCTATAGTCCACACATCTCCATCAGCATTTGTCACAGAAATGAGGCCAACTGACTCTGAAAATCACCTGCCCCTACCCACAAGCAGTCATCATGTGCTTAACACATTCAAGTCCCCAATATCACCTGTTCCCAAGGTAGCTGTGACAGACACCCCAAGGGCCCTGTTCTGCAAGCGATTTCAAATGTATGAGAGCTCAGCATGATCCACGATTCTAACTGGACAAAAGGCTGTCAGACTCTGGCACTGAATGTCTCTCAGTGAACACATGGTTAGGATAAGTGTAGGGGAATCGAAAAGGATACACTGAGGGCTGAGGTTCTGCATCTCAGATGAGAGCAGAATAAAGCCGTAGATAACGTTGATAGCACAGTACCCTGGGCTTGTCTAGTGTCCAAGGATTAAGAAAGATCTGTAGCCCGAGGAAAAGTGGAACATCCATTAGCTATTCCAGGGAGTTCTGTGGGCCAAAGTCATGCACCCCAAATTCAGTAAGGGCAGGAATGTGTCAAGCTGTCACAAGAGCTCAAGGCCTTCCTGTCTGTGGACAGACATAATGTGACTCACAAGGTAGGATCCTGGCAAGTCTGCAGATTCGGCTCTGATATATTAGTCTTTGAGAATTTTTGTGCCCTAACCTGCCCAGTGACTGGACTTCACATGCATGGACCCTGAGAGTCTCAGGAAGTATGAGTTCAGGCTTTCCTGAGAGAGGGGAACTGAGCACAGGGCAATAGCCCCATGCCAAGAGAATCCTGCCAAACACAGAGTTCTTACTGGAAGGAGGTCAACCTTTCCTTTTTGATATCAGAAGTTAATTGTTATATGACACACAGTGTGAGGGCAGGCTCCCCGGGGCTAATTAGGCACCATCTGAGTGACAGCCCTGTAGCTCCTGAACTTGACCCCTAAGCCCTTGCTTCAAAAAGGAGATCAGATCTTTCCCAATATTATCTGCCCCTGTGCACATGCAAACCTCTTCTGCTGAGCCGTTTCAAGAACCCTGTGCCTCTGTTTGCCAAGGCAGAGCTTACCGGTGAGCTATGTGGACTCCTGTGACCCAGGCTGTCCCACATGACTGAGAACTAGTCTCAACTCCATGATTCAAATCAGAAATTGTTCCTAGACTATATCTGTGAATGTCCCCTAGTGACATCCTCATTAATGAAAGAGCAAGGGAATCTGAAGGGATGCCCCGAGGGCCAAATGTCTTCATCTCACAAGAAAATGGGATAAAGCTTCACATGAAGTCACTAGCACTTTTCTCTGGGCAAGGCTGGTGTCATCACCAACACGAGGGGGGCAGATCTAATGGGAACATCTTTTAGCTGCACTTAGGAGCCCTGGGAGCAAAAGGGCTGTCACTATTTTTTCTATTCCTTTTCGTCCTTCAGTGATAGAACAGTCGTCATTTGGAGGCTCTTGTCTGGCTCTTGGCTCACATCCAAGTCTGTGGAAATGGGCTCTGGTCTTTTACTTACTGAGTTTATTTTTCCTGTCTTCACATCTTCAAGGTATGGGCATGGCATGGACAAACTGTTAGTATCTCAGAATGTAGGAAGGTCAGGCTTTCCAGGCGGTTGGTAGAGAGCAAGAAGCAGCCATCTGGGCCAACACAACCTTGCCAAACACTGAGTTCTCAGAAACAGAAGGACAACCTTTCTTCCCTAACATCAAAACCAAATCGCTGTGTGGTAGCACACCACCAGAGTGGCAGATTGCCTAGCGTTTCTTGTTACTTTCTGACAACGGACCTGTCGCTCCTGACTCGAACCCCTGATCTCAGTCTTTTCTTGCCCCTGAAGTGAGTTGGGCTCTGTCCACCTCCACCTGCAGTGAAATGCATTTTGTTTTGGTTTTGGTTTGCATTTTGGTTTTGTATTCTCTGCTGCGTTTCACACCTACCCTGACTGCTTGGCAGCAGGGAGCCTGTCTTTGGATGGCATGAGACACATGGGAACACATCACTCTGCGTTTCTGTCTTTGGCTACATAGCCGTTAAAATAACATATTTGACTAAAGTGGTGAGCGTTCCAGACGTTGAGCTTTCAGTAATTCTGTGTGATCTCCAAACTGATAAGTGATACCTGACACAATTATAAAAATACCAAAATTCACTTGCAAGGCAGTCTGTGATTTGTGACTTCTGAACTTTGTCAAATTCAAAGAACTAGAAATGAGGAGTTTGAATATTTTGAAGCACTTCTGAGTAGGAAACATTAGAAAGAAACATTGAAGCTTCATGACAACACATTCTGCTCTCCTTTTTTCTTCATTGATTCTAAATATTTGTGTCAAACATTTGATTTTATGAGATTCCTGTGGAACTGGGAGCGTAAAGACAAAATAAAAACAAGCATTCTTGGAATAAGTGAGTTGACCACAAGAAATCATTAGAATGCTTATTTTTCTGTTTTTGTTTCTTCTCATAAGTGCTCTTGGAATATGTTCAACTATGATAGCTCCAGCTTTCGTTTCCTTTTGCCCGATTACTTTGGCGCTTCGGGATCTTTTTGATTCCAAAGAAATTTTTAGCATTGTTTGTTCTCCCTGTGTAAAAGATGCTGGTAGTATTTGGATAGAAATTGCCTTAAGGGTGTAGATTGCTTTGGGTAGAATAGTCACTTTAACTGTGTTTGTACTTTCAGAGCTTCAGCATGGAATACTTTCCCATTTCTTTGTGTCCTCTGCCATTTCCTTCATGAGTTTTCAGGCTACAGATCTAATACCTCTTTGGTGAGGTTGATTTCTAAGTATGTTACAGGGAGCGGCAAGATGGCGGAGAAATAAGGAGGCCCATTACCTCCAACCACCCACAATTATCAAAGTGAGAATTAAAAAGCCACAGCTCTCTGATCTCCAAGAACCGAGGTGTGCGGACAGACCTCTTATTGACAGTCTCACGGTTGCCTGAGTGAGTGAGTGCCAGCTGGGACCGGAGACTTTAGGGGAGGGAGCGCCTGCTCCAGAGAAAAAGCGCCCAGAGGCTTGGCGCTGGGCCCACTAAGACCCGGGTGTCCCTAGGCGCACTGCTACTAGCCGGGCGTGGAGGCCGGGAGACCGGAGGCGGACAGGTCAGCGGGGAGCCGCACGGTGCTGGGCGGCCCAGAGACCGGAGGCGCACGGATCCCCCGACAGTCGCTCACGCGGGGCGCCGGGTATCCAGAGGTGCACTGACCTTCACAGCCGCGCGCGCCCAGGGGAAGAGAAGTAGAGACTGAATCCCCCGCAGCGCAATCCCTGCAGAGGAGAGGTTCAGCCCGGGACTGCGGGGCCACTGAGCGCTGAGAGAGATATCTGCCCCTTCAGGGCGTTCAGTCGGACCAGGCAGCCCACCGACTGCAGGCGGAGCCAGGGGAAAAATCTGACCTCACAATCCCCCTATTCGCTTCAGACCAGGAAGCCGCCCACCTGCAGGTGATTTTAACTGTGGTGGCAATATTGAGTGTGCGGGCAAGGACTTAGAAACAGGACAGAACTTGGAAAACAGAAACAATTAGATCCGCCCGAGGCACAAGAAGGTTGGACTCCA
>PJEM01021533.1:0-11042 GCA_004023845.1 Helogale parvula | reverse complement strand
TCTCCCCCTGTCTGGAGACCGGCCTCCAGCACCCTCGTTCTGCAGCATCCTTCACATCCCGGGCCCCATCTGCTCTTGCCCACCTGTGGTCAGACAAGGCTGCCAGGATCAGCGTCCCTGTCACCCCCATGGACGCCTTGCTCCTGGAGGTTTCTTGGCATGGCATGTTGGGCCAAATGGATGCATGTTGAGGACGCAGAAGCCCAAATGAGCAGGCTGGATGGAACCAGACTGGCCCATACCAGAGGTCGCCCTCAGCATCAGCCACATGGCTCAACCCCCTGCCCAGGCAAGAGGTCTCCTGGCTCCCCAGTAGGGCGCTCTTGACTGTGTGTTGGGACACAACCTTCCCTCCAAGCTGATCCCTGGCCCCTGCCCAGTGGCCTCCTAATCCACCACTTTCTCTCTTGGGCCTGTCCCGGCTGCCTGGTGTGGGGTGGACACCTGGCCACTGCAGGTGCCGGGCACCAGGGCCACACTCAGTGCACGTGGGAGGCTTGAGCGGGTGCCCCAGGGAGCTGTGTGATGCTGGGGGCAGCAGAGCCCCCGCTGTGCCCCGACTCAGGAGGGGAAGAAGAAATAGCTGAATGGGGGCCTTGAAGAGTTCCTGCACTTACTAGCTGAGACACTGAGGGAAGAGGCAGGGAAAGGGGGCGTCTGTGCTGAACCATCCTTGGGAAAGACACCCTTCCCAGTGCAGTGTCCACTGCCCCTCACCTCAACCTCTTCTTTGGCCTTTCTGTGATCTTTTCCCCACCACATGGTCTTTCCGTGACCACCAAGGGGACAGGCTCAGGGCGGTGGTGTGCGACCCGATATGGAGAGAGTGTGCAAGTCTGGGCTCCCAGAGCAGAATCGGCCAATGGGTCGATTGTCACGAGGAACACTGGGAGCAGCATCCTGCCTGAAGCAGGAGGGTGGGGGCCGGGACGCACCACTGGCGCATCGAGGGGCCGGGGAGGTGTCGGAGTCAGAGCTCGGGGCCACATAGATGGCCTGCAGCCTGCGGGTGCTGCCTGCCAGCCCGGCCTGTCTGGGGCCCCGGGGACTTCTCTGCAGGTTGTTCCCGCTGTGCCCACCCTGCCCCCACTGGCCGCCCAGCTTTATGAGGTGCCTTGATATCTGTCACTGCCATGGCAACTGGGTTTGTTAGTCCTCAGTTAAGCCTGGGCTTTTCTGTCCTGCCTGGACCGTGACCAGGAAGGAAGTGGAGCGGACTCTGTCTCCCAGGAGGTAGGTGTCTCCTGCTTCTATTGTGACCAGAGAACTCGGGAGCGTCACCTCTGCGCATCGCAAGCAGGACACAGAACAAAACAATGATTCGGGGGCTGACCTGTGTCAGGGCTCAGAAGGTCACGTTTGCCAGGCTGCAATTTGAACACGCAGGTGCGCCGAGGACGCCCGGCCCAGGGAGCATGGCTGGCGGCGTCTGTCCTGCAGGCGGCTCCGGCCGGGGGGGTTGGGGGGGGCACAGGGTCGGAGGTTACGGCGCCCGCCTCCGTCCACACCACACTGGCCAGTGCAGAGGCCTCTGCGCGGAGCTCCTACGGGTCAGCCGTGTTTTGTTGGGGAAGTGGAGGTGACCAAGGCCTGTGGGAGCCTCGCAGCACCAACACCTCTCACATCAAAACATGGACTAAACCGTTAGGGATGACGAGAAATAAACGTCAGGAACCGAGCTTGGTCTGAGAGGGGACCCACGCCCCACCGAGTCCGCCCAGGAGGGAGATCGTGAGATTCCCTTTTGCGGCCTGAGTCCGGAGGACCAGTCCCGGCATCTGCGGAAGGAGTAGCCGAGGGCCGGCTCAGACCTGGTGGGGGTGTCCGGGAGGTCCTCTAGGGAGTGACGCCAGCACGGGCTCGAAGGGCAAGACGGCCATTATGGGGGGAGGGGCGGAGACGCGGGTCCAGGCCAACGAAACAGCACGGGAAAGGCCAGGAGTGAGAAATGAGTCCAGAAACCCTGTGTGCCTGCGGCGTGTGTGTGTGTGTGTCCGGTGTGTGTGTTGTATATATGGTGTATGTATGTGTCGTGTGTGTGTGTGTGGTGGATGTGAGTGTGTGTCTGTGCTGTGTGTGTTGCAAGTGTGTGTGTGCTGTAGGGTGTATGCGTGTGTGGCATGTCACATATGTGGTACGTGTGGTGTGTTGTATGTGCATGCGTGTTGCACGCGCGGTGTGTGAGCGTGTGGATGGATGTGTCCGCACGGGTGTCTCCTGCACACTCACAGCTCTTGTGAACTGTGCTGTCTGGTCGCGGCGGGAGGCAGGAGCCCGAGCATTTGTTGGGAACCGTATATTTGTCCTGGTGAGAGCTTCTGGGAAATTGTGAGAGAGAAGAACCAAACTAGAAGAACCGAGCAGGTGTGCGAGTTGAGCACGTGCCCCCGTGCGGGGACAGGGGCAAGGCTGCCACCCCGCTGCCACCTGCATCATCTCTCTCCAGACCCCCCCGTCTCGCCAGAGTCCACACGACCGCAGAGCCCGTGGGGGCCTGACTTTGGCGGCGCCCTCCACGCGGGTTCCCGGTGACTGTGGGTAAGTGTGTGCCGCTGCCGCCGCCTGGGCCGCCTGCGTGGTTGTGACCTCACACTCGTGCGGTCCCGCCCCAGGGACTGAGGATGCGCTCACCTCCTGCGCTGAGATGCCCTCGGTGCGACGTTGAGGTCGGCTGCAGGGGAGCCTCCAGGGACCTGCGAGGAGCTGACGCCGCGCCCCTGCGTCTGCACACTCAGCCTCGTGTTCCAGGGACACTTTGGATGGGTCTGTTCAGGTTTACACTACTCTCAGAGCTGAAAACTCGCGCGTTTCAAATGTCACAAAATCCAAAACCAGCCGCCACCTCAGCATTTCCACACGGTGTCTGCGATGTCATTTCCGGCCTGGGAAGCCCCGTGGGACCCGTTCCATCCTGGCCAGCCCTGCGGGCCCCTGGGCCGACCCGCGCCCTACCCACACCCTCCCGGTGCCCTCGTGCCTCTCCCCACCCCCTCACTCCTTTCCACGAGATAAGTGATGTCTCTACTGCCATCCTCCACTGCACTTCTGTTTCCCCCCCGCATCCCTGCCTGTCTCCCTGTGCCGAGGCCCGGGATTGCGCCCTAGAGCCAGCCTCCCCATTGGTGGGATTTGGTTTGGGGAAGCAAGCGTCCTTTCCAATGGCCGGTGTTTCCTTCCGAATGTTGTTTTCACTCGGGAATCATGTTGTATCCCAGGGTGCCTTCCGGTGCCCAAACCCCCGGTGTGCTGGCCTCGATTTCCACGTCGGATGCTCCCAGCCCCTCAGCTCGACCTGGGTGACCCCAGAGCGCACAGAGGCCCCAGAAGCCCCGTGGTCAGCAGACCTTTGTTCTGCAGCACGAACAGCAGAACTCTCTGGGCACGTGGGGTCTTGTTCTGTCCTCAAGAGAAAATTGCAGAAGATTCCCTGAGGATTTCCGCAGATGAAAGGATCACGTGGCCATAGGATCTGCTTTTCCTGCACACTTTTCCTCTGTTTCCCTGGGGTTGAGGGCCTCATCCTGATGTGGGTGTTCCTCCTGCATGTGATCTGATTTCTGATGAGTCTGTGCACTCACCCCTGGAGCTGCCACGGCCATGCCTGCGATGGGGGGTGCACTGGACGGTGTCTGTGCAGCTGCTTCACTGCTGTGGCCTGGGCACACTGCAGGACTCCCCTGGGCCCCACGGGGAAGGAACCCCTGCCCACATCGGGCCCCAGAGGTAGCGGGCTGCAGTCCCAAGGTGTCCCTGGCCACGCAGGCCATGCACGAGTCCATGCCTACCCTCCCCTCCTCCCATCTTGCAGATGGATTTGTGTGGCTGGAGCCGGAGGCCGGTCACGCTGGAAGCCAGGGGAAAGCGGGCCCCCATCTCCAACCTGGCCCGAGCGAATGGCTGGTCACGGCCCCTGCGCTCCGTCCAGGCATTGGCCTGGACTCTGCTGTTCATCTCTGCCCTGGCCAACTTCGGCATCTTCATCCCCTTCCTGCCGCCTAACTGGAACTTCATTGCCTACGGTGTAGCCTTTACTGTGGGGGCAGCGCCCACTGTCCCAGGGAGGCTCCCTGCAGGCCCTCCCCCAGATCTGGCTGGGGGCCCCGCCATGCCTGCTGGTTCCCCACACCTCAGTCACCTGCAGGTCCGCACTCTGCTCTGTGACCCCACTCCCCCTCGTCACCCCAAACACCCGCCATGGCCATGGTGCCTGGACCCTGATGTCCATTCTCTGTGTGGCTCACTAGCATGGGGTCTAGCCTGAAAGCACAGGAGTGTCTTCTGCTCGCCTGCCGTCTATGCGGAGATAGCACATCTGGGTGCCCTGGTGAGGCAGGCAGCCTGGACGACAGGAAGGGGTCGCAAAGGAGTCACAGGGCTCAGAGACTGAAGGCTGATTCACAGGGATTTACATGGCATTCAGTCTCAGGGTGCAGGGTGCCCCGTGCGACCCCACTTGTCTGCAGGTCTGCAATGGTATGAGTGAGGCTGGCTGGTGGGTGAGCCATGCCAGGGGTCCGGGGAAGACACTGATGGTAACAGTGGCCCCTCTTGGGACATGAGTCTGTTGACAGGTGTTGGCCGGGCCTGGAGTGACAGCAGCTGCAGAGAAAGCCCTCTGGCCGCTAGGAGCCACGACACAGGCCCCAGTGGGGACTGCGAACCCTGTGGCAGAATCTGTGTCACCAGAGTAGGCTTCGGGCCCAGGCGTCGGGGACACACGTGGGGCTGGCATGCAGGCCGGTGGGGGAGTGGCGGGCAGGGGCAGCTGTGCTCCTCCCCCGGCCACGTGGGCATCGCCAGCCTTGCTCCCCTGACATTTTACTCTGTGGTTGACGACCTCAGTTCCACCAGTGCATCCTTGCTCCGGGGGTCACCGCTGGCCGATCCCACCAGTGAGCCTGGGGTCCACCGTGGCCTGATGTGCAAGCTCGCTGACCCCCAGCGCCAGGCTGCCCCTGATCTGGCCAGCCTCCCCCTAGAGCACAGAGCCGGGAACATGAGTCCTATGTGCCCTGGTGCAGCTGCCCCACCTTCAGGCCTGTGGCTCAGGGTTGGGGGCACAAGGTGGGGCCCCCAAAGCCAGCATCACACGCCCCACATCGCCCCGCGTACCTCGGGTCTTTCACAGACAAGACGATGGGCAGAAATTGTACAACCTCATAGGTAGCCCATCTTGACATTTCTCCAGTGACCCCCCAGACATGCTTTCTCGGGGTTTCCTTCACCCGGAATCCAGTCACGGTTCATGCTCTGCATGTGGTGATGGGTCTCCTCTCTCGAGCCCAGCACGATGGCCACTGGCGCCCGTCCCCACGGCTTCCTGGTCGGAATTGCCCTCTGGCTGGGAACTCGCACCAGTGTGAGACATCTCCCAGCTCTGCCCCTCCTCCTGCGTTCAGCTCCCGCTCTCGTGGACAGGGAGCTTGCTCTCGTTGTGGGGCCAGAAGCCCTCAGTGCAGGCGGCTGGGGAGGGGGGGGCGGAGGTGGCTCCGGGAGGGCTGGTTCCTGGCCTCCTTCCCTCCTCCAGCAGCCCCTCTGCATCTGTATCCTGATGTCCGTCCCTGACTGTGGGTTTGCTTGTGGTCTGCGTTATAATCCATTGTTGACTTTGTCCCTTGACTGTAGCTCAGACTGTTCTGGGGCCTTTCCAAGCTCCCTCGTGTTCTCTGTCCAAGGAGCACTCTGAGCACTCACCTGCTTTTGGGCTCAGAGGGCACCCCGGGCTCACTTAATGCCGTTTCCTCCAGGAGCCCCTGGCTGGCCCCAAGTGCCAGGTTCTGGCTGGCTTCCATCTCCCTGGGCTCCACAGCACATGGCCACTGTGTAGCGCCTGTGTCATTTGGAGCAGGGACTGCAGGGCAGGGTCTGGGTTGCAGCCTCTGGAAGACACGGCAGCCTCTGGAAGACACACCAGAAGACACTGGTTCCCCACTGACATCAGCCACCAGCCTCTCACACTGCCCTGTCCCTGCTCGGAAGGACTGGCCTCTGATGTGACTGGACTTAGTCCTAGGGCAATGTGGCCTAGCCCTGGTTAGGTTAGCCACAGTGACTGCAGGGCTGGTGGGGGGCAGCGGGACCTCTGGGGGTGCCTCACCCCTTCCTGCCGCAGAACCGGAAGGATGGGAGGGCTGGCACACTGCGCTGGCACCGCTGGGTGCTTACCAAACACAGATTGTCATTAAGGGGACGGTGGCGGGCCTTGAGGGCAGGGCCTGATCTGCCATCGGAGACCTCCTATGCTTTTGGAAATGGGTTCAGTCTAGGCTGTTTCTGGAGGGGCCTGGGCCCCAGGCCGGACGCGGTGAGGGGAATGTGCTCCCAGATTGTACCTAAGGGAGCGCAGTCAGGCTCCGTTTCAAGTGAAATTCCAAACGACCTGGGTTTTCACAGAAGTATGGCCACTAGGGGTCTGAGGGAACAAATGCAGAAGGAACAAGTGGATTCTTTGGAGAGGACGCTCCTTTCCAACTAGACAGTGGAGAGCTGGCTGGGCCCTGCCCCCTGCCCACCCCACTGGAAGGCAGGAGGCACCCCCGACTTGTTTCTGCGTGGACGCACCTTCAGAGCGCACCACCCAACAGAACAGAACAACTTCCGGCCACTTTCCAGGCGCCCTGCTGGCTCCAGGTCAAAGGAAAGTTTACTGTAACTCCGCTTCGTACTTTGCGTTTCTCAGAACTGCACAAAAACTTTTAAAATTTACATGGAAAATTAAAACATGGAGGAATTGTCAACAGCTATGAAAAATAAAGAGTGACAAGGGAGTTCCTCTGCCGGATGTTCAGGTCCAGGTGTGACCAGAAGAGAGTCTCTTGGGATACCCTGGGGCACCAGGTCCTGGATGAAGTGTGGCGCCCTGGGTCGAGTAATGACAAGACCTTAGCCCGTGTCTCCGTGAACACACAAATTCGGGACTGGTTGGAAATCAAAATGCAAAATGAATAAAAATGGTGAAAATATTAGCAAAGAATGTGGATATTTGTATAACCTTGGAGGAACAAAGATTTTTTAAAGCAAGATTATTAAAAGCATATAGTATTTTTCAGACAGATAAAACAACTCTAGTAAGCTTACACACTTACCTACGTGCAGATGAATTCAGGTCGTCATCTGCCTGCTGTGGGCGATAAAAATTCATAAAGTGGAAATGTGGTTAACACTGTTATGCCCAAGTTTCCAATATCGCCCCAAAAGAAACCAGAGACTACCGGGGAGACCTAGTCACGCATGCAAAAACAAAGGGCTTTATTATGGGCTTAAGCTCAGGCTCACAGACTCCACCAACCCACTGGCCACATGGAGAGAGCCCGAACATGGAGGCGTAGGGGCTTTCTTAGGAAGGGGGCATTATAAGAAATGATGACACAGGTACAGCGATTCATTCCCTACCCCCCTATCAATCCTGGCAGTAGTGGGAGCCAATCACAACGTTTAGAATATTGGCCAATCACAGAGTGGGCCCAGGACCCTCACGTAGGGCCTGACTAAGACTCTCAGGTAGGGTGGGGGGTGGCTAGCCTCCATCTTTAGGCCCGCCCCTAGAAAGGTCAAAGGTGTTAGCTGTCCTTTCCTGATTGGGTGCCACAAGAGTTGTCCCTCCTTCCCTGGGCAATGTGCGCCCTTCCATTGGCCAATGATACGGAGAAGCTGGCACCTTGCCCTTTAAGTACAGGGGAAGCCTGAATCAGACCTGCGTCCTTACATTTCCCCCTCTGTCTGGTAACTTGACCCAATCCTGGGTCAGCTAAGTTACCATTGTTTTGGTTTCTTAAGACTATTAACTAAATAACATTTACATGCTATTTGACAAATGCTATGATTTTATTAATGATACAAGAGCCAAATGTTAACAGTATACCAATTTTGGTTTTTGGCTTCTTATTCTTGTCCTCACTTGTGGTGGCCACAAACCACAGCTACTGGACCGATGATTCCTCAGGCTTCTGCCGTGGTAGACCAGCCAGCTTCTGGGGTGTGGCTGGAGCAGGGCTGGAGATCTCTGGAGTCAGAGTCTTTTTGAGGATTAGTTCAAGCTGATCGACTGGATCTGGATCACCTCACCAGGTTGAGGGCTCTTCAGAGCTGGCCTACTTAACTCCAGAGTGATGCCTGAAACTTTAATAGGGGCTGAACTTTTTGTTTAGTTGCATATCTGTGAAGTCCACCTTTAAGTCTCTTGAAAAGGTGTGACCCCTATTTTAAATATCATCCTCACAGACTAACAAGCCTGAGATCCAACAACAAATATTCAAGGACACTCAGAACTAGAATTACATTTATGTAGTGCATTGCTGAAACAGTTTTTTTCTCTAAAAAAAAAACCCCTCCATTATCAGAGATAGCCAAATCGAGACTAATGCATTGGTGGACTGAGTCCAGTCCTAACAACCCTGGCCTAATTATTTACATAAGCTCAGCAAGAATAAAGATTATTCATAAGGACTTTATAAGGCTTGCTTTGCTGGGTCCTTTTATAAGGAATCTCCAGCTTGTAACTTCTAGTAGCCACTCTGGGCCAGAAGCCAAGCCAAGCCAGCACTTTCCATCAGACAGGCCTGCAATACCTGTTAAGTTGGGCAAACTCCTCTTCCCGAGGTTCCCAACATATGCTGAGGTTCCTGCACCTGCCAGGAAGTGACCTTCTTTACTCACCTGGGGAGGCTGCTGGAAACTCTGTGAGCAAGGTATCCAGCCAACATTTCCATGAGGCTTTATGGCTCCATGTTCCATAAAGTCAACCTTAGTTCCTTAAAGCTGTCAGGTCATATCTGAGCTTATGCATGACTCTCAAATAGGACATTCCAGTCAAAGCCTTGGTCAAACAACCAGTATTTCCAATGGTGTCCTACTATAAAACAAACAGATTCTTATTGAACTTATGCAAACAATTGTAATTGCCATGAAAGAAAGAATACTGTGGGTTTTTGAATTTCAGATGGTTTAAGTAGACAGAAAAGATAAATGCTCTAGACAAACAAATACTTTATGACAATTCTGAATATCATAGATTTCTCACCAGAAAGTTTCGTAATCAGGATGAGCAAACATTAAAGGAACAGCAATGTTTCCAACAACAAGAGTCACAAAACTATAATTTTTATAATGCAGCTTTTAGCTCTGGAAGTTTCTACCTATTTTAGTATTTACCTAAAAGATGTCCTCTCTACAACTTCCCTTGAGGAAGAAACACTTTCCGTGACACAGCCTAAAATCTGGAGCAGTATTGCTACAGCAGTCAATCTGATGTTTGGCAGGAAAGTCGCAGCTTGAGCGGGTTTCTTTTGTCTGGGCGCAACTTCCATTGTTGCCCCTCTGGGTTGATGCAGCCTTTTGAGACATGGAAGGGGTCAGCTGGTCTCATGTGAGTGTAGTGAATCCAGGCTGCTATTCCATCCACTTTTAAGGCGGTTGGAGCGGTCAACAGGATGATGTAAGGTCCTTTCCACCTCGGCTCAAGGTTTTCTTGCCGATGGCGTTTGACATAGACCCAGTCACCAGGCCAGTACCGGTGAGGCTCTGGAGGTGGACTTAATTCATAGAGAGCACGTAATTTTGGCCATACACGTTCGTGAGACCATTGAATAGCTCAGGTTTCCAGCAATAGATTGTTATCCTCTATGTCCATTAGGGCTGCTGCCTGGAGGTTTGGGATAATAGGGGCAGGTTTTCCATACATAATTTCAAAGGGAGTTAAACCCATTTGGTAGGGAGAGTTTCGCACCCAATACAGGGCAAAGAGAAGGAGGGCTACCCAGTCTCCGCCAGTCTCTAAGGTCAATTTAGTTAAGGTCTCTTTTAGAGTTCTATTCATTCTTTCTACCTGTCCTGAACTTTGGGGTCTATATGCACAATGTAATTTCCAATCTGCCCCAATGAGCTGTGCGATTCCCTGACTTACCTTAGACACGAACGCTGGTCTGTTATCTGACCCTAGAAACTGAGGAAAACCATACCTTGGCAGGATCTCTTCCAATAATTTCTTTGCCACAATAGTGGCTGTCTCGCTCTTGGTAGGAAAGGCCTCAGTCCATCCTGAGAAAGTATCTATAAAGACTAATAGATATTTATAGCCATACTTTCCTGGTTTTACTTCAGTGAAGTCAATTTCCCAGTAGGCCCCTGGCCTCCTACCTCGAAGGCGTTGGCCCGGGCTTTTGGGATTTGGTTAGGCATTAGTGAGTTGGCTCGTCTTGCACGAGTGAACAATTTCTTTAATCTTGATGTGTAAGTCCTCGGTGGTTACCTCAGATTGTCGGACCACATCCAGCATTCTTTTTGCCCCCATATGGGTGGCCTGGTGTATTTTATGTAGTATCTTTTCTGCAAGGGCTTCAGGGAGGATTAACTTCCCATCTGAGTCCCTCCACCATCCTTTGAAGAACTTGCTCATGGGTCGTCCTCGGGCCCATTTGGCTTCCTCCTCAGTATATTTGGGATTCTCAGGTAGGTTGGGGTCCCCGGGGTCCAGGAGGACTACAAGCAAGGCATCGATGGGTTCGAGGGCTGCTCCCTTGGCTGTTTTATCAACCAGGTTGTTTCCCTTGGCAACGGGGTGATCTCCTTTCTGGTGGCCAGGGCAGTGGATAATGGCCACCCTTTTTGGTAGCCATAGGGCCTGTAGCAGGTCCATGATTTCTTGTTTGTTTTTAATGATCTTTCCCTCTGAGGTCAGGAGACCCCTTTCTTGATAAATAGCTCCATGCACATGGGCCGTTGCGAAAGCATACCTGCTGTCTGTATAGATGTTGACTCTTAAGTCTTTTCCCAAAGTTAGTGCCTTGGTCAGGGCAATTAGCTCAGCCTGTTGGGCTGAGGTCCCTGGAGGTAAGGGTTGGGCCCAAATTACCTTATTGTTGGTAGTCACAGCTGCTCCTGCTTTTCTCTCCCCATCCTGGATGAAGCTACTCCCATCTGTGAACCAGGTATGGTCTGCGTTTTGAAGAGGCACATCTGTCAAGTCTCCTCAGAAGCAATGTACCTGGGCCAGGATCTTAGCACAACCATGAAGCGGGGGGCTGGGGGGGGGTCTGCATCAGGAG
>PJEM01021532.1:0-11042 GCA_004023845.1 Helogale parvula | reverse complement strand
TAAATATTTGAGCTAATCGTAGATTCTCAATATGCACAGAGAATGGTGAATGGTCACATCCCATGAAACTGGGGCACAAAGTCACAGCCAGACATTTGTGCCCTCACAGCTGTGTCCCTCAGTGGCTTCCAGCCCATGACAATCAGTAATCCGTCCTCCATTTCCATAAATTTGTATTTTTAAGAGCATTATAAAAATGGAATCACACACTTTGGGACTTGCTGTCCTCTATGAGGCCAACTTGGAAGATCTGGCATCCATGTTTCTTCCTTTGCATTGCTGTGTGGTATTGTCATCTGGCTTCCCCAAGTCTGCCCAACCACTCACCTGCTCACAGACACTGGGTTCTAGATTTTGAAATAATATGAACAAGTTGCTATGCACATTCTTATACAGGTTTTTGTGTGAACATAAGTCTTCTTTTCTCTGGGATGAACGCCCAAGAGCACAACTTCCCAGCTGTTATCCAGAGGCTGCTATTTTACGTTTTTTACATTCCCACTAGTAGTGTGTGACTGATGGAGTTTCTGTGCACCCTTACCAGTATTTGGTGTTACCACTACTTTTTGTTTTACTTGTTCTGATAGATGTGTGGTTTTACTTTGCATTTTCCCCATGGCCGGTGATGTTGGATGGCTTTCACTGTGCTCATTTGCTACTTGCGTATCCATTTCGGTGAAATGTCTCTTCATATGCTCTGCTCATGTTCTAATTGAATTATTTGATGCTAGTTCATCATCAGATATGTGGCTTGCAAATATTTTCTCCCAATCTGTAGCTTATTTTTTCATTCTTATGGAAGAAACTTTTTCAGAGCAAAAAGTTTAAATGTTAATGAAGTCCAGTTTACCAGTTTTTCTGGTAAGGGGTTGGACTTGTGGTTTTATATCTGAAAACTCTTTGCCAGCCCTCGGTCCTGAAGGTTTTCTCTTATATATTTTTTCCCTATGAGTTTTATTGTTTGCATATTACTTGTAAGTCTGTGATGCATTTCGGGCTAATCTTTATATCAGGTGTGAGGGTCAGTCTTTTTTCCCCTACAGCCTGTGAATTTCCAATTGTTTTAAACACCATTTGTTGACAAGGCTGTATTTCCTCTATCAATTTTTTGGACTTCTGTCAAAAACAGGCTGGGCATATTTGAGTGGGGTTCTTTGGGGTTCTCTCTTCTGTCCTACTGACTTGTGTGTCCAACCCCTAACCAGGCCTGCACTGTCATGATTACTGTGGCCTCGAAAGTCTTGAAATCACATAGACTCATGGCCATTACAGTCTTCTCCCCGCCACCCCCCCCCATTGTTTTAACTATTCTAGTTTCTTTTCTTTCATATAGACTTTGGAATAATCTTGTCAATACATATGCAGATCTTGAGAGGAATTGTGTGTGTTACCTTGCAGAGAACAGACTTCCAGGCCCTGAGCATGGTCTGTCTCTCCATCTATGTAGATCTCATTCGACTTCTTTACTCCATGTTTTGTAGTTGTCAGGGTTCAAGTCTTGCACATGTTTTGTTAGATTAACATCTGAGTTCTCTTGTATTTTTGCTTGATTATAAATGCAGTTGTGTTGTATTTTAATTTTCGGCTTCTGCATGTCCATTGCTAGTATCTAGGAAGAGAATAGATCTTTATATGTTTCCTTTAATTCTGCAACCTTGTTGAACTCACTAGTTCTTGGAGATTTTTTTTCAATACTTCTTTTTTTTTTAAATGTTTATTCATTTTTGAAAGAGAGAGAGACAGAGACAGAGCACAAGCTGAGGAGGGGCAGAAGAGAAGGAGATACAGGATCCGAAGAGGCTCCAGGCTCTGAGCTGTCAGCACAGAGCCTGACGCGGGGCTGGAACTCATGAACTGTGAGATCATGACCTGAGCTGAAGTCGGATACTTCACTGGCTGAGCCCCCCAGGCGCCCCAAGATTTTTTTTTTGAAATTTTTTGGAATCTTCAATGAAGACGAATATGTCATTTACAAGTAGGGACAGTTTATTTCTTTTGTTCCAATCTGCATGTCTTCTCTCCGTTTCTTGCTTTACTGCATTGATGGGCCAGCCAGGAGTATACTGAGTAGGAGTGGTGAGCGTGGAAGCTCTAAATGAAGTGGTTCATTCAGTCTAAGTTGTCAGGTTGCACCGTGTGGCGCTGCTTATGGTGCTGCCCATTTCCCTCCTGGCATCTGGAGGTCTGTGGTGGCACTCCGTGCTTCTTCGCTGGCACTGGTGATTTGTGTCTTCTCTCTCTCAATCTCTCTCTTTCTCCCTATCTCTCTCTCTCCTTAGTCAGCCTCATTAGAAATTGCCGATTTTATGATCTTTTCAGAGAAATGGTATTGAGTTTCATTGCTATTTTTCTTTTTCTCATTCTTTTTCAATTTCATTTATTTCTGGACTTATTATGTCCTGCATTCTGTTCGCTTTAGGATTCTTTTACCTTCTTTTTCTCAGTCCTTATGGTGAGAATGTAGAATAGTGATGTGAGACCATTTTTTCTTTTCTAAGTGTGTATGTTGTGTTATGAATTTGCCTCTCAGTGCTGCTTTACCTGTACCCACACATTTTAATATGTTGTGTTTTCAATTTAATTCAGTTTCATGTATTTTTAAGTTTTCCTTTTGACTTATTCTTTGACCTGTGGATGGTTTACCAATGTGCTGTTCAGTTTCTAAATGTTTGGAAATTTTCCAGTATCTTCCAGTTACTGAATTACAGTTTGATTCCACTATGGTCGGAGAACATACTATATACCATCTTGATTGTTTCTGGTGTGTCAGTGTTTGTCAAAGCCCAACACTAGGTTTGTTCCCTGGGGTCTTGAAAAGAATGAGTGTGCCACTATGGGTGTGCAGAGCCACGTAGCTGTACTGCAAGTGCAGGTCAGACCCTTTCTGTGGAAGGTGCTGCTGAGTTCTTATGTGTCTTTGCTGGTTTCTACCTACTTGTTCTCTCCTCTGTTGAGAATGTGTCTAGGGCTCTGACAAGACCTCTGCTGTGTCTTTTTAGCTTCTCTTTTCAGCTTAACTGGTAGGTAGAGTTTTGCTTCACGTATTTTGCAGCTCTATTGCTGAGTGCACACACATATAAGATTGCTAGGTCTTGATAGATTGTATTCTTCTATGGCCGTCTGTGTCTCTGATAGTTTATTTGCTCTGACGTCTACTTTATCTGATTTACTATGGTCATTCCAGCTTTTCTTTGATTAACATCTGCACAATGTATCTTTTTCTATCTTTTTACTTTTAACTTGCTTATATCATTATATGTGAAGTGACTTTTTTTTTTAAGTTTTAATGTTTTATTTTATATTAGAGAGAGAGACCGAGAACACATGAGAAGGGTAGGGGCCTAGAGAGAGGGAGATACAGAATCCAAAGCAAGCTCCAGGCTCTGAGCTGTCAGCACAGAGCCTGACGCGGGGCTCAAACCCATGAACTGCGAGATCGTGACCTGAGCTGAAGTTCGATGCCCAACCGACTGAGCCACCCAGGCACCCCATGAAGTGACTTTCTTATAAACAGTGTATAGTTGGGTTATGTTTATTTATGCATTATGCCAATTCTTTTATTTAGTTTAGACTAATTCCATTTCCTCTGCATCAGGATGTGCTGTAATTTTTTATTCAATCATCAAACATAATTTAGAAAACTCAGAGAAAAAGAACTTGTATTGTATTTATCCATATTTTAATTTTTTCCATTGTTTTTCCTTCATGGTAGTCGATGATTCTTTTTTTCATCATGTCTTTTCTGTCCAGAGAACTTTTTCTAGTCATTCTTTTAGCTAGATCTGCTGATGAGAAATTCTCTTGATATTTCTTCATCTGACAATGTCCTGCTTTCTTCATTCCTGAGAGATATTTTTGTCAGGTATTGGTGTCTAGGTTGACTATTATTTTTCTTCAGTACCTAAAAATATTGTGCCACTTCCTTCTATCATGGTTCATGATGAGAAATCTTGTCCTTTGAATTGTTTTCTCCTATAGGTAAGGTATTGTGTTTCTCTGGCTACTTTGAAGATTACGTATACTTTTATCATGAAAGTTCTCAGAGACTAGTTGTATGGTACAATGAACAGTGTATACACATTACCTAGATTCAGCAAATGTTAATTTTGCAATCTTTATTCTTCCTGTATTATATATTTCACTAAGCCATTTAAAAGATGTAGGTATTATGAAGCTTCATCTCTAGTATTCCGAGAATAAGGACACTGACTCACATGACTGCAACATTATCATACCTCACAAAACAATCTTTTTATCACCTAATTCATTCCATTTTCAAATTTCCAATTGTCTTAAGTTTCTTTTTAGCTTTCAGAAGATTGTGATATGTCTTGCTGTTGATATTATTGAATTTATCTTGTTTGGAATTCATACAATTTCTTGAATCTGTAGGTTTAAGCCTCTTGCCGAATTTGGGAAGTTTTCAGCCATTATATTTTTGAGTGCTTTTTTTTAGCGCTACCGTCTTTCCCTGTCCTCCCAGGAATGTGGTATATTGATATGACAGTTGCATATATCCTTGAAGCTCCCTTCTCTTTTTCCTCCTCCTCCTCCATCTTCTCTTCCTCCTCCCTTCCTTCTCCTTCTCTTCCTTTTTCTTCTTCCTTCCTCTCTTTCCTCTTTTCTGGTGTTAGGCCTCTCCTCTTTAGCTTTTCATATTGGTTATTTTATTTTTCAGTTATAAAATTTCTGTATCTTTTATTTTGCCGATACCTTCTTTTTTGTTTGTTTCAAACATATTTGTAATTGTATGTGGAAGCATTTTTATCATAACTGCTTCAATATCTTTTTCAGATACGTCTAATGTCTCTTTTATCTCAGTGTTGGCATCTACTGATTGTCTTTTTTCATTCAGTTTGAGATCTTCCTGGTGTTTTGTTGAATGAGTTTTTGAACGAAACCTGGACTTTTCCTTACTGTTTTCTGAAACTGGATCTTATTTTAAACCTGTTTTAGCTGGGTCTCTGATCCTGACCCTTAAGGGTCGCTGATGGTGGTGACTTGGAGGCATCTCCTTCTGGGGTATCCGTGGCTGTTGTGACTGTCCAGGTCACGAGGACTTCACTGATCAGGGCTTTGCTGCACTTCACCAAAGTAATAGGCCGCTGTGAGCTGGACAGCTCCAGGACTTGATGTCCACCTGAGCGACCACCTTCAGCCAGTGTAGGTCAGGGGTTGGTGAGGGTCAGGGAGGTCAGAGTGACGGGCTGTATAGCACATCCCTACAAAGGGGCACTCACTGTACCCTGGAGGAGCTTGGGGCTTGTCGTCCTTGCTGTCCACTCTGCAGGGTCCCCACTTGTCCTGTAGCCTTATTTATGAGAAGGGATTGGGAAGAGTGACCACATGTGGCTTCTGTGATTTGGGCAGGGACTGTGACACTTCTTGCATATAAGGCTGACCTCAGCATGTGTCAGTGTGTGCTGAGACATGAGGTACTGGCTAGTGTCCTAGCCCCATCTCTTCCTGGGTTGTGAGCCTGGACACTTGGATGTACTCTCTGAACCCCAGTTTCTTCCTCTACAAGAAGTGTGTAATGGTGTTGTTCACTGAGTCCCTGGCACACAGACAGCCCATGGTGTTTTTGTTTGAGTGACGTGTAAATGCCATCTGTTGCCAGGAATGTTCTCCAGGATGAGGGCTCACACGTGCCAGGCTGGCCCTTCTTCAACCCTGCCTGAGGCCACCTGGGTTTGGGGCAGGCTCAAGGCCTCTACTGCAAGGGAGATGGGCCTACTCGGCCCCAGGTTGGGGGTGGGTTGGGAAGTGGAGAGGATGCTGAGGCATCTTTGGCCGAGACCCACAGGCTGTCTCCATGGCAACTGTCAGCAGCCTTCTGGGCAAGAACCAACTCCTGGAAAGTCAGTAAAAGAGCGGTTCCTGGAGGTGGTGCTGCCCCGTGTCTGCTAGCTCAGCTCCTGTGCCTCCCTGGGCCAGGGTTAAGGGCTGTGGGCCTGACAAGCATGGCGCCTAGCCAGCGGTCCTGGTCTGGAGACCCCCAGCCTGTCAGTGTGAGCTGAGACAAGGACATGCCGGTGTGGATGCCTCTCCTGGGTAAAGCTTTTGGCCTCCCAGGGAGCCACCTTGACTCCTTAACCCCCTCATGATGACAACAGTGATGGTTCTAAAGATGCTGGTGTTGGCACTTCTGCCACTGGTGGGTCCTGATACTGCCGGGCACATCTGTTGAGTGTTCTCTCCTGGCAACCTCACCATGGCCTCTAGGGCCCTCACACTATTATCTGCACATCACAGATGAGAGACTGGATGCTCCGAGATGCTGTGCCTTTCCTAAGTCCAGCAGCCAGGAAAATGCAGGCTCAAACTTGAATACTGGCCTCTTGACCCAGGGTCCTGGCTCTTGTGGTCCAGGGCTCAGTTTCCTCCAGCCAAGCCCTACTAGGCCAAAAGTGCTCATATCAGGGTGGTGAGGGCATTCCCAGCTCCCTGACCTCCCTAGAAGGGACTGAGTGGTGCCTTGGAAATGTTTCCTGCCTCAGGCCCCAGCTAGGATGGGGGCTTAGCTCAGCTCAGCCAGCCTGGAGCCAGAACCACCATTGCTGGGGTCATGGCATCTCTGAGGGGATAGGTGGGCACCTGGACTTCAGACCCCTACTGATTTGTTGTCTAAACTGAGGTGTTTTTGAGAGTCAAAGCCTTGGCTGTAGCAGGTGTGCTGGGTCAGTAGCACAGACCCAGGCTGTCCTGGGCGGCTGGAGATATGTGGCCACCTTGTCTCTGCTGCTCCGTCTGCTGGGCTTGATGGAATGGATCTTGGGTAGAGATGCCAGCTTGGCCTGGGCATGGACAAAGGATGCCGTTACCATCCTAAAACAGCAAGACAACCAGCCCCCTCCCAAGGGACAATTGTGCAGATTCAGTGAGCTTTGCATGCTCCCAGTAGGGCAGGGCCCTCTAGGCTATCATCACTGGCCTTGTGGTTGTGAAGGCTGTCCCCAGAGAGTTCCAGGACCTGGGCTGATGAGCTTGGGGACTGTTGGACAATCCTAGGTCTGTGATCTACCCCAGGCTCAGCATGGACCCTCTGAGGGTCTGGCTCAGGGGGCTGGGGCAGGGGTGTCACAGAGGAGCAGCAAGAGGCAAAGAGAGCAGCAGGAGTAGGCAAGGGGTAACCACCAAGATGTGGGTTAGAGTTCAGATTGAGATTGGGGTTGGGGGCAATTGGTGGTTTCTCTCCAGCCGCTTCTCTCAGACACATAGCAATTGTGGCTTCCTGTTCAGCTCTGCCAGCTCTTGGCATTTTCAGAAATGGGTGGTCTTGTGGCATGCAGGTGGGGCAGGAGAGGCCTCGGACGCTGGCTCTGGCCATAATGGGAGCCCCGAGGCTACTGCACAAACAGCGGTTGAAAGGCAGGGCAGCCTCAGCTGGGACCCCAGTGTCTGGGGAGCATGGGGTGAATTTCTGGATTAGGGTAAGGAGGCCCAGGCCAAGGCAGCAGCCACGAGGTCCCATCCCTCCTGTAGTACCGTGCAGCTAGGAGGGTGGCCCATGTCTTGGGTGCCAGGGGAAGTGCGTATTTACAGGGGACTGGCCGGTGTGTCTGTGCCAGACGTCTGCGCGTCCATATGCCGCATGTCCTGCGTCCCTGGGTCTGTCTGTGTGTTGATACGTCCCTAGTCCACACCCCCTGTGCAGGGGTGGCCTGGGGCTGGACGTTGGATGACAGTCAGAAGCAGGGGTTCTGTGTGTTCTGGGGCCCAAATCCCTGCCATGTCATGTAGCTATAATCATAATTTACATAAAAACATGTATTTTTCCTTTTTCTTTTTGTATAGCAGCATATTGAGGTACAATTCACATACGAGAACGCTAACTTTTTAGAGTGTGTAATCCAGTTGCTTTCGAATGAGTGTGGCCATAGCGTTGTACATCCATTACCACAACTGGATTTTAGACCATTTCCATCATCCCCCCAAAGAAACCTACTCGTCAGCACTCACTGTCCCTCCTACCCGCCCAGCCCCTGGCAACCTCTCACCCCTTTCCGTCCAAGGGTTTGTCTGGTCTGGACATTCACACACACGCAGTTGCACACTGTGAGGCCCTTTGTGTCTGGTTTCTCTCACTTAACATGTTTTCAAGTTCTTCCATGTTGCGCACACGTCACTCCTCCTTTTCGTTGTATCACAAATACCTTAAGTTGTTCTGTGTTGTCGCCATGTGACCACCCAGTGTCCCGTTCATGACCATATTGTGTTATATGGTATTTCTCTGTTGCTGAACACTGCGGTGTTCCATCTTGAGTTGTTAATCATAATGCTGTGATGCCTATCTTTGTGACTGTGGCTTCTTAATTGTGCTTTATTTCGATGGGGCAGATTCCAGAGTGGACTGGTTAAAAGTGTTAAAACGTTTTATGATATTTCATTTTGCACGTTGTTTTCCATCCAAATGAGCAGTATTGGTTTACATTCCCACGAGTTGTATTGAAATCATTAGTTTCACAGCAACTCTGCCACCGCTGGTGTTATATTTCTAAAGTTCATGTTAATTTATTGGGTGTAAAGCCCTGTCTCATTGCTGGTTTACCTTCCAGTTTCCATTATTGGTGAGTTTGGGTATGTTCACACATTACTAAGTTGTGTTTAGTTTAAGGAGTTATCTCTGTGGATTCTTTGCCGTTTGGTTTTGGAAATTTCGGTGCTTCTTCACTAGCAGCTGTGGGTGTGCACTTCCTGCCAAGCAAGGAGCCAGGAGGTGCGGAGCTGGAAGGAGGCAGTGGCTGGTCCTGGAGGGGAGGAGAGCGGACGCCCCGCCCCCACTTTCCTCTCTGGCTCACTTTGCCACCTTGCTTTCCAGGATTTTCCTAAGACTTTGAGAATAGTGACACCACGAGATACTTGCTGAATACAAGGATGTGCTTTAACTGCCTTTCTGTTACTATTGTTCATATAACATCAGTACTTAAAGTACCTCAAAGTTATTATATTTTGTGGTTTTTAATTTCAGTGAAGGGTAAACATTTTTCTTTCTGTATAAATAAAAAATAATGATTTTCTCACTGATCTAGGAAAGAATAAAAACCGGGACCCACAGGCTCATTGTCCTGAGATAACTTCTGTGAATATTTGGAGCTGTTTCTGTCCAAGTTTTTTCTATGTGCAGGTTTTATTTATTTATTTATATTTTTTAAGTAGTTTATTGTCAAATTAGTTTCCATACAACACCCAGTGCTCTTCCCCACAAGTGCCCTCCTCCATCACCTCCACGTCTTTTCCCCGCTCCCCCTTCAGCCCTCAGTTCGTTTTCAGTATTCAGTAGTCTGTCAAGTTTCGCTTCCCTCTCTCTCCCCAACTCTCTTTCCCTCTTCCCCTCCCCCTGGTCCTCCTTTAGCTTCTCCTGTTCTCCTGTTAGACCTGTGAGTATGTGCAGGTTTTAAAAATACACAGTTGGTGTCATCCCACAGGGAAACTGAGGGCATCCAGCTTCCGGCACGAGCGGGCCGCCCCCACACGGCGTGTGCTCGGAGGGCTTGGCTCGTTCTTCTGCCACGTGGACGGCCATCATCGCCCCCCTTTGCTGAGCATTCATTTATTTCCACTTTTGCTTTTACAGCTAAGACCCAAAAACACGCTTGCATCTTTCATACATCTCTGATTGCTTCCTTGGGACAAATGCCTACAAGTTGGATGATGGCTCATTTCCTCTCAATCATATTTAAAAATTCTTCAGTTTCCTATTGTTTGGTTCTGCTTCTGTTATCATATATTTAAGTATTTTCTTGTATAACGGGCTGTTTCTGTGTGTCGATGTGAACCCGTTTGGTGCTGTCTCGCCACACTGGTGTGAGGTCTAGTTGCTGAGCTCAGAGTAAGGCTCTAGTATCTCATTAAAGAAGTTCTTTAGTCTTGGCTCTTTTCTGAATCTTTCTTTACTTTTTTGCCTATTGAGTTTTCCAGATAACTTTTGAGATCCCTTGTTGTAGTTCAAAGAATTCCCTTTGGGATATTGTTTCAGTTACTGAGAATCTCTATATCAAGTTCTAAAAATATATGTTTTGTCTGTCCATCCTGGTGTACAGCATATCTTATCATTTATTCAATGCTGTCTTCTCTTTGTAAATGAGATGCTGTGGTTTTCTCTGTGTCGGTCACTCATATTGTTAAAGTTGTTCGTAAGTGGCTTGTGTCTATTGACGCCAGCGCGACTGAGGGGTCTGGTGTCCTCGTATCTCCAAGCAGTGCTGTCTGGTGTCCCTTAACTTTTGAGCAGGCACGTTCTTGTCACGACCCCGGGCGCGGACGCGGGCTCAGGCTGTATTTGGGTAGAGCTGTGATTCAGAGTTTGCT
This sequence comes from Helogale parvula, assembly GCA_004023845.1. Taxonomy (NCBI): domain Eukaryota; kingdom Metazoa; phylum Chordata; class Mammalia; order Carnivora; family Herpestidae; genus Helogale; species Helogale parvula. The sequence goes on along the minus strand of PJEM01021532.1, from coordinate 731 downwards.
GCTGGTGGGCTTGCAGCTGGGTCTGTCCGCTTCACAGCCCAGACTTCTCAGCGTGGGTGAGATCGCAGCACCTGCAGCCTGCTTTTCTCTCTTTGCTTTTGGTCTAACTGTGCCGCACCTTCCCTTTGAGGTCCTCTCGATATTTTCTGTCCCCTGTAGAAGTTGAAGTTGGGGGCCTCGCACACCTGCAAGGCAATGTTCAAGTCGGTGCTGTTGGGCAGCGGACCTCACATGATGCCACCCCTTAGGGCTCCTTGGTCGTGTTGCTGGGCTCACGTCACATCCCCCTTGAGGCTGATACTGCGGGTCCTGGGGCAGCACTGTGAGAAATCCGCTCCTGACCAGGCTCCTGGGAGTTTTATCGTTGTCTTTGGAGATCCTCATCTTATCTATTCAGTTCCTTATTTCTTACATTTTCTTGTGGTAGCAAGAGCTCTTTAAGAAGATTGACAGTTATGCTGGTGATTGTTATGATCTGATTTTAAAGGGCTTCCTTCGTGATAAATGTGGGTTTGTTGGTGCTCTTGAGAGTGGATTTTGAGCATGGAAAAGGTAATTCCAACTTTGGCCCAGGTTATGATCTGGTGGTTTGTGAGTTCTAGCCCCGCGTCAGGTTCTGTGCTCTCAGCTCAGAGCCTGGGGCCTGCTTTGGATTCTGTGTCCCCCTCGCTCTCTGCTCCTCCCTACTTGCACTCTGCCTCTGTCAAAAATGAATAAACATTAAAAAAAAA